>JABUQX010078059.1:0-39833 GCA_015478945.1 Trachelipus rathkii
ATTAAAATATTTCCTTTATAAAAAAATAATTTAAGAACAAGATAAAAATATTAGTAAATCCGCATTTTCTGTTTTCAATATATAAAAAATTTGCATTTAAAGGAAAAACATTATTTTTTCAAAAATAATAAAAACAGGTTAAAAAATTATTTTAAAAATTACCTAAATATTTCAATATGTTGAAATTAAGGAAAACCTTACTTTTTAGAGTCACTAATGTTATAATTCTTAAATGTTAAGGAAAAGCTTAATTTTAAGCTCAAAATTTTTAATAAAACAGGTTTCCACAATACATAAAGATATTGGTATTTGAAAAACCAGACTATTATTTGCATTCAACCCAACATCCAATTTAAGTAAGTACCTAGAAATATTTAAGTGATTCGATTTCTGCTTTTTGTGAAAATTTGGCATTTCAAATGAAACACATTATTTTCAAATGCTCGAAAATCCCGTTAAAAAGTCTTTTTAAGAATTAACCAAAATAACTTCAAATGTTGAAATTTAAGAAAAAACGTACTTCTAAGAGACATATATTTGCAATGTGAAAATCAAAGAAAAAGTGTAATTTCTATAGGAGTTCAAAATTTTTATTAAAAGAGGTTTTCAACAGTAATGAAATATTTGATCCAGATGAAGGAATATTGAATTTCTAAACGCTAATCAAGAGTCTAAGGATAGACGAAAGAAGCGTCTGTCAGATATTTATTTCAAAGTTGTAAACTAAAATGAACCGTACTCTTATAAGTCCTAAATTTGTAATGTAAAATTTTAAGAAAAAGCGTAATTTTAGGAGTTCAAAAATATTATTATTGAAGGTTTTCAACAGTAATGAAATATTTGGTATATAAAAGCAAATATTGAAATTTCATTAAAAAAAACTTCAATTTAAGATACTTAAAGCTTCTGATAAATTTGATTTCCTGTTTTTTGAAATTGTATATCAATGAAACCCCTTTTTTTTAAAATGCTGGAAATACCGTTAAAAACTCATTTTTAAGAATTACCAAATAATTTCAAATGTTGAAATTTAAGAAAAAACGTACTTTTAAGAGTCCTAAATTTGTAATGTGAAAAATTAGGAAAAAGCGTAATTTTAGTTCAAAATTTTTATTAAAACAGGTTTTCAACAGTAATGAAATATTTGGAATGTGAAAACAAATTTTAAAATTTCATTAAAAAACGTCAATTAAAGACACTTAAAACTATTAATAAATTCGATTTTCAGCTTTTTCAAATTGCATTTCTATAAAACATTTTTTTTTTTTCAAATTCTGAAAATCCCGTTAAAAACTCATTTTTAAGAATTACCAAATAATTACAAATGTTGAAATTTAAGAAAAAAACTTTTATTAGTAATAAATATTTAATGTTAAAATTTTAGGAAAAGCGTAATTTTAGTTCAAAATTTTTATTAAAACATGTTTTAAACAGTAATGAAATATTTGGTATATAAAAAAAAAACAAATATTTAAAAAAAAAAATTCTTCATTTACAAAAAACCTACGCTTACCCCAATTTAAGATACCTGAAACTATTAGTAAATTCGATTTCCTGTTTTTTGAAATTGCATTTCAATGAAACATTTTTTTTTTTTAAATGCTGAATATACCGTTAAAAACTCAATTTTAAAAATTATCAAATAACTGCAAATGTTAAAATTTTAAGAAAAAACGTACTTTAAGAGTTCTAAAAATTGCATTAATATGTGAAAATTTATGAAAAAGTGTATTTTTAGCTGTTCAAAACTTTTTATTAAAACAGGTTTTCAACAGTAATGAAATATTTGGTCTAAAAAACATATATTGAATTTCATGGGGGAACATCAATTTAAGACACAGAAAACTATTAATACAAGTTTGATTTAAATTTCAAATTTTGAGAATAGCAGGAAGGCGTTTTCAGATAAGAAGTTACTGATATTGATGTGAAAACATAAGAAAAAGCGTAATTTTAAGCGTAATTTCATTTTCATAAAAGAACGGTTTTCACAGTAATGAAATATTTGGTTTAAAAACAAATATTTGAAATTTATTAAAAAAACCTCAATTTAAGACACCTAAAACTATAATAATTTTTGATTTACTGTATTTTTGAATTGCATTTCAATGAAAGACATTACTTTTTCATTCGCTGAAAATCCCGTTAAAAACTCAATTTTAAGAATTAACAAATAATTTCAAATGTTGAAATTGGTAGAAAAAAAAACTATTCACAAGAGTCCTTAATTTTTGTATATGTTATAAAGTAGCATTACAAAATATTATTTCAAAATTTTTATTCAAAAACAATTTTCAATTGAAATATTTGATATATAAAAAGAATATTAAAATTTCATTCAAAAAAGTCAATTTAAGATACCTAAAACTATTAATAAATTCGACATCCTGTTTTTTGAAATTGCATTTCAATGAAACACATCTTTTTTAAATGCTGAATACACCGTTAAAAACTCAATTTTAAGAATTACCAAATAACTGCAAATGTTGAAATTTACCTTAGAAAAATGTACTTTTTAAGTAGTCCTATATTTGTGATGTTGAGAATAATCATCAAAATAACGTATTTTTAGTGGTTCAAAATTTTTATTAAAACAGGTTTTCAACAGTAATGAAATATTTGGTATTAAAAAATACAGATATTGAAATTTCATGAGGAAACATCAATTTAAGACACCGAAAACTATTAATAAATTCGATTCAATTTCAAATGTTGAAATTTAAGAAAAAACGTACTTATCAGAGTCCTAAATTTTTTAAGTAAAAATTTAAGAAAAAGGGTAATTTTAGGAGTACAAAATTTTCATTACAACAGGTTTTCAACAGTAATGAAATTTTTTTTACATAAAACAAATATTGAAGTTTTATTAAAAAACGTCAATTTAAGATACTTAAAACTATTAATAAATTCGATTTTCTGTTTTTTGAAATTGTATTTCAAAGAAACACATTTTTTAAAAAAAATGCTCGAAATACCGTTAAAAACTCAAATTTAAGAATTACCAAATAAGTTCATATGTTAAAATTTTTAGAAAAAACGTACTTTTAAGAGTCCTAAATTTATAATGTGAAAAATTAAGAAAAAGCGTAATTTTAGTTCAAAATTTTAATTAAACAGGTTCTCAAGTTCGAACAATTTAGGTTTGTGAAAAAAAATTTTTGAAATTTTCCTTTAAAACGTCAATTTAAGTAAGACACCTAAAAACTATTAATAAATTCGATTTTCAGCTTTTTAAAATTTAGCATTTATATGAAACATTTTTTTTTCAAATTCTGAAAATCCCGTTAAAAACTCATTTTTAAGAATCACCAAATAATTTCAAATGTTGAAATTTAAGAAAAAAAGAACTTTTAAGAGTCCTAAATTTTTAATGTTAAAATTTTAGGAAAAGCGTAATTTTATTTCAAAAATTTTATTAAAACACGTTTTTAACAGTAATGAAATATTTGGTATATTAAAAACCAAATCCAGGGTTCGAAATAGGTATTAAAAAATAAATTCGATATAAATATGCACTGTATTGACACATGTTGATTTGCTGTTTTTGAACTGGCTTTCGATTGAACTACATAATTTTTTTTAAAATGCTGAATATACCGCTAAAAACTCAATCTTAAGAATTACCAAATAACTGCAAATGTTGAAATACATTAATAAATTCGATTTACTGTTTTTTGAAATTGCATTTCAATGAAACACATTGTTTTTTCAATTGCTGAAAATCCAGTTAAAAACTCAATTTTAAGAATTAACAAATAATTTCAAATGTTCAAATTTAAGAAAATACGTTCTTTTAAGGGTTCTAAATTTGTAATGTGAAAAATTAAGAAAAATGTGTAGATTTTAGGAGAAAATTTTTTTATTAAACAGGGTTTTCACCCACTAAAGAAATTATTTGGATATAAACATATATATTTGAAATTTCATTAAAAAACGTTAATGGAAAAGACACCTTCTGCTTTTTGAAATTGCATTTCAATGAAACACATTATTTTTGCAATTGCTGAAAATCCCGTTAAAAACTCGATTTAAAGAATTACTAAATAATTTCAAATGTTGAAATTTAAAAAAAAAAAAAACGTACCTTTAAGATTTTTAAGATTTGTAATGTGAAAATTAAGAAAAACTAAATTTTTAGGATTAAAATTTTATTTAAAAGCTAAGTTAAAATACAATATTTCAATTTAACTATATAAAACAAAAATTGAAATTGCAATTAAAAACGTCAATTTTAGGTAAACTTAAACTATTATACTTCTATTCTGCTTTAATTGAAAATTGCTTTCAATGAAACACCATTTTTATTTCAAATGCTGAAAAATCCCGTAAAAAACTCAATTTTAAGTGAAACTTAGTATTTCAAATTTGAAAATTTAAACAAAAAACGTATACTTTTAAGAGTTTAAATTTGTAATGTGAATATCTTTACAGAAAAGTGTAAATTTCTTATGGTTTTCAAAAAAATTTTTATTAAAAGAAGTTTTCCACAACAAAGGAAATATTTGGTATAAAAACGGATATTGAAATTTCATAGAGGAAACATCAAATTTAAGACACCAAAAACTATTAAATAAATTCGAGTTTAATTTCAAATTTGACAATTTTAAGAAAAACGTACTTTAGTATTAGTCCTAATCTTGTAATTAAAATTTTAAAGAAGAGATTTCTCTATTAATTAATAAAAAATATCTATCTAATTGTATATTTTTTTTTACCCATTCTTAAAAATTTTGGTAATTTATAGACCCATTTTGACATTGCCTTAAACATTAACTCTGTCATAGGTAGTGGCAAAATATTCAAAGGAAACGTCATTTTTGAAATTGTATACAGTAAAACCCCTTTTTTTAGAAGAAGTTTTAGAGCGACCGTTAAATGTCATTTTTAAGATTACCAAATAATTTCAAATGTTTTAAATTTAAGAAAAAACTTACTTTTAAGAGGCCTTAAATTTTTAATTGGAAATTTAAAGAAAAAGCGTAAAATTTTATTTCTATCACAGTTAATGAGTACTATCTTCCAACAGTAATGAAATATTGGAGTTGATGTATAAAGATAGAATATTTTACCAAAGAGAGAAAGTAATAAGACACTTAAAAACTATTAATTCCAGAGTATTGTTCGATTTTCAGCTTGTTAACATCATAATTAAGCATTTCTATAAAACATTTTTTTTGTTCGAGACATTCTGTAGAATCCCGTTAGAAACTCATTGTTTGAAGAATTAGCCTAATATAATTACATGGAAGTGTTGAAATTTTAGCAGAAAAGACCTTTACTAGTAATGAAATATTTAATTGTTAAGAAATTTTTGCTTAGGCAGAGAACTTAGTTCAACAATTTTTATAAAACATGTATTTAAATAGTTTAATAAAGATTGACCTATAATAAAACAACAAATTATTAAAATTTCAATTCAAATCTAACGTCAATTTAAGATACCTGAAACTATTAGTAAATTCGATTTCCTGTTTTTTGAAATTGCATTTCAATGAAACATTTTTTTTTTAAATGCTGAATATACCGTTAAAAACTCAATTTTAAAAATTATCAAATAACTGCAAATGTTAAAATTTAAGAAAAAACGTACTTTTAAGAGTCCTATATTTCTAATGTGAAAATTTATGAAAAAGTGTATTTTTAGCTGTTCAAAACTTTTTATTAAAACAGGTTTTCAACAGTAATGAAATATTTGGTCTAAAAAACATATATTGAATTTCATGGAGGAACATCAATTTAAGACACAGAAAACTATTAATAAATTTGATTTAATTTCAAATTTTGAAATTTAAGAAAAAACGTACTAATAAGAGTTCTGATATTGAAATGTGAAAACATAAGAAAAAGCGTAATTTTAGGAGTACAAAATTTTTATTAAAAAAGGTTTTCAACAGTAATGAAATATTTGGTTTAAAAAAACAAATATTGAAATTTCATTAAAAAACCTCAATTTAAGACACCTAAAACTATTAATAAATTTTGATTTACTGATTTTTGAAATTGCATTTCAATGAAAGACATTACTTTTTCATTCGCTGAAAATCCCGTTAAAAATAGGTTTAGGAAGGTAGAATCATGTTCAAATGCTTGAAATTTAAGAAAAACGAACTTTTCAGAGAGTACTAGAATTCTAATGTATAAATTTAAAAGCAGACTTTTAGAACTCAAAATTTTTGATTTTTTTCAGTATTTTTCAATAGTAAGAAATTTGATATATAAAACTAACTAAATGGAGCTTCACATATCAGAATAAAATGTCAATTTAAGAATCCTAAAACTATTAATAAATTTCGACATCCTGTTTTTTGAAATTGCATTTCAATGAAACACATCTTTTTTAAATGCTGAATACACCGGTTAAAAGAACTCAATTTTAAGAATTACCAAATAACTGCAAATGTTGAAATTTAAGAGAAAATGTACTTTTAAGAGTCCTATATTTGTGATGTTGAGAATTCATCAAAAAACGTATTTTTAGTGGTTAAATTTTTATTCAAAAACAGGATTTTCAACATAATGAATATTACTTGTATAAAACAATCAGATTATGTGAAATTTTCATGAAGGAACCATCAATTTAAGACAGAAGCTGATAAACTATTATAAATTCGATCAATTCAAAATGTGAAATTTTTAAGAAAAAACGTACTTATCAGAGTCTTTTTTCTAATTTTTTTAATTAAAGATTCTTAGCGAAAGGGAAATGGAGGCTTACGAACTTGATTACATACAGGTCTTTCAACAGTAATGAAATTTTTTTTAACATAAAAACAAATATTATGATTTTATTAAAAACGTCAATTTAAGAAATACTTAAATTTATTAATAAATTCAATTTTTTTTTTAATTAAAAATAAAAATTTTAGTTAATTCCATCTTTTCAAAAAATGCTCGAAATACCGTTAAAAACTTCAAAATTGTTAAGTATAAACTATTTTCTTAAGTTTCATATGTTAAAAAAATACCTTTCATAAGTACTTTTAAGAGGTCTAAATTTATAATGTGAAAAACATTAGAAAAGAGCGTAATTCTTAGGTATACAGACTAATTTACTTTAAACAGAGTTTCGAACAGTTAATCATTGAAATATTTGGTTTGTGAAAATACTAAATTGTTGAAAATTTCTGATTAAAGAAACGTCAAGATTTTTAGACAACCTAAAACGTATTGAATAAATTCGATTTTCAGCTTTTTAAATTGCATATTATATGAAAAGAAATTTTTTTCAAATTCTGAAAATCCGGTTACCAACAGCTGTGCATTATGATAAGAATTAGGCCCGATAGAATGACTCATGCCATTCAGAAAAAAGTCATAAGCAGTCACTAAATTTTAAGTGTTAAAAAATTTAGGAACAAATGTTATTCAAAATGATAAAAAATCTCTTATTAAAACAAACTCTGTAAACTGAAATGAAATATCTTGCTATGTAAAACAAATATTACAATTTCATTCAAAAAAACAGTCAATTTAAGATACCCGTGAAATCTATTAGTAAATTCGATGTTCCGATGGTTGTGTTTGAAGTGGCATTTCATTGAACATAAAAATTTTTTTTAAAATGCTGAATATACGCTGAAAACTCAATCTTATGTTAGCCTAGGATGTATTAACTGCAATGTTGATACATCCTGATGAGATTAATATCATGTTTTTTGAAATTGCATTTCATGACACACATTGTAATTTTCAAATTATGCTGATAATCCAAGTTAAAACTCAATGCTTTAAAATTAACGAAAATACCATTTCACAAATGTTCAAGAATTTAAAGAAAATAAACACGTATTTTTTTAAGGGTTCTAATTTGCTAATTGGAATATATTAGAAAAAGTGTAATTTTAAGGAAGAATTTTTTTATTAAAACAGGTTTTCCCCACTAAAGAAATATTTGGTAATATAAAAAATAAATATGAATTTCATTTAAAAAACGTTAATGGAAAAGACACCTTCTGCTTTTTGAAATTGCATTTCAATGAAACACATTATTTTTGCAATTGCTGAAAATCCCGTAAAAACTCGATTTAAAGAATTACTAAAATAATTTCAAATGTTGAAATTTAAAAAAAAAAAAAAACGGTAACAAATTTAAAAATCCTAAAATTTAAAAATATAATTAAAATTACAATTTCAAGAAGTTAAATTTTTATTAAAAACAGGCTTCCACTCACAAAGTTAAATACACATCCGATTTGAAGAACAAAATTGAAATTGCATTAAAACGTCAATTATTAAGAAACCTAACTATTATATACTTCGATTTTCATGCTATTTTGAAATTGCCTTTCAATGAAACCATTTTTATTTCAAATGACATGAAATCACCGTTAAAATACCAAGTTTTAAGAAATAACAAATAAATTTTCACAATGTTAAAAATTTAAGAAAAAACGTACATCTTCTAAGAGTCCTAATAAATTGTAATGTGAAATTCGAAGAAAAGCGTAATTTTAAGTTCCAAAATTTTTATGATAAAACAAGCGTTTTCAACAGTAATGAATATTTGCTATAAACAAAATTTTAAAGTTCATTAAAAAACGGTAATTAAAGACAACAAAGATAAAGAGTTTTCTTGCTTTTTTCAAATTGCATTCTCACTGAAACATTTTTTTTCAAAATTCTGAAAATTTTCTTTTTTATATTGGTTGTTAAAAACTCTTTTAAAGATTTCAATTTATTTAAAAATGTTTGGAAATTTAGAAAAAACGTACTTTTAAGAGTTCCTAAATTTGTAGTAAATTTAAGAAAAAGCCTTATTACAGTACTCAAAAGATTAATTAATAATAGCAAAGATAACAACAATAATGAAATATTTGCGATATAAACACAAATATTAAATTTTATTGATAAAACGTCAAATTTTTATTTTTTAATTATGTCAGAATTCAATTTTCTGTTTTGAAAATTGCATTTTCATGACGCCACTCTTTTTGAAAGTTTATTTTCAACACAAACCATTTTTAACGAAATACTAAATAAATGAAATTGTTTACATTTTAGAATGGTTTGCATTATGAAGACATCTGTATTTTTTTCAATTGTGAATCATAAGTTAAAAACTGACTTATTAAAGAATTACGAAATAATTATCAAAATGTTGAAAATTTTAGGAAAAAACCGTACTTTAAAGAGTTTTAAATTGCAATGTGAATATTTAAGAAAATAGCGTAAGTTAGAAGTTAAATTTGTTATATTAAGCAAGGTTTCAACAGACTAAGGAAATATGGTATCAGATAAAAACAAATATTGAATTTCATTAAAAAACATCAATTTATAACATCTAAAACTACTAAGGTTGACAAAGAAGTAAATAATTTCAGGAGATAAAAAAGGTTGGAAATAATATGAATATAAAACAGGTACTTCAAACATTAGGCAAAATAATGTGCTTATATAAAAACAAATATTGCAGTTTATTAAATAAGCGCATTTTAGAACACCTAAAACAATTAATTTAAATTTCGATTTTCAGTTTTTGAAATTGCATTTCAATGAAAACTTATTATTTTTCCAAATTCTGAAAATCCCGTTAAAAACTCATTTTAAAGAATTAACAAATAATTTTTAAAATGTTGAAATTTAAGAAAAAACGTACTTTTAAGAGTCCTAAATATGATGCTAATGTAAAAATTTAAAGCAAACAAAATAAATTTTATACTCAAGATTTAATCTCTATGGAAAATAAAACGATGTATTAAATCAAGTTGGATATATATAGACAGATATTGAAATTTCATGAGGAAACATCAATTTAAGACATCGAAAACTATTAATAAATTAGATTTAATTTCAAATGTTGAAATTTAAGAAAAAAACGCACCTTTAAAAATCCTTAATTTGTAATATAAATAAATTTTAAGAAAAAAAACGTACAATAAGTTATGGCAAAATTTTTGTTAAATACAGTGTTTTGGCATAATTGACGGTTGTTATGTGTATGTATTGCAAATTTCATTATAAAATCGTCAATATAAGATACTTAAAACTATTAATTAATTCGATTTCCTGTTTTTTAAAATTGCTTGTTAATAAAACATATTTATTTTAATTAAGCTGCTAAAAGAAGGATATAAACTTAATTTTAAGAATTTCCAATAATTCAAATTGTTGAATATTTAAAAAAAAAAAACTTACTATTAAGAGCCCTAAATTTGTAATGTGAAAATTTTAAGAAAAACGCGTAATTATTCTAAATTCAAAATTTTTATTTAAACAGGTTTTCAAGACTAATGAAATATTAAATGAAAATAAAAATTTTGAAAGTTTTAAATAAAAAACATTAATCTATGAGACACCTAATAACCTATTATAAATTCGATTCTTCAGCCTTTTTCAAATTGAATTTCAATGAAACTTTAATTTTTTCAAACACTGATATTTGTATAAAATTCAAATTTTAAAGAAGTTACCCAAAAAATTTTTTTATGTATGAAATTAAGAAAAAAAAGAGCTTATTAAAGAGCCCTAAATTTGTAATGCTAAAATTAAGGAGAGGGTTTAAAGTTCAAAAATTTTATTAAAACACGTTTTCAACAGTAATGAAATATTTGATATAAAAAAATATTAAAATTTCATTCAAAAACATCAATTTAAGATAACCTAAAACTATAGAAAATTTGTCTAAAAATGAATTTTATTAAAGAATTATTCTCTTAAGAGATGATGAATTATTTATTTTTAGCCATAGGCTCTAAGAATTTGAAGAAATAACTATCAATAGTTCCGATATGGTTTGATAGTGTAAAATTTCAGTTTTGGCGATATTGTTTCGTAGTGTAGATTAATTAGCATGTGTATTTTTCTGGTAATTACAAGAAAATTTTTATAAAAACAGGTTCTCAACAGTAATAGAAATTATTATGGTATAAGACAGACTTTACCATGCAGATATTGAACTCCTCAATAGAGTGAAACATCAATTTAAAAGACACAGAAAAATATTAATAAAATCGATTTAATTTCAAATCTTGAAATTTTAAAAAAAACGTACTTATAAGAGTAAAATTTATAAGAAAAAGCTCAATTTTTGGAGTACAAAATTTTTATTAAAAAAGGTTTTCAACAGTAATGTAATATTTAATTTAAAAAAACAAATATTGAAATTTCATTAAAAAACTTCAATTTAATACACTTAAAACTACTAATAAATTCGATTTACTGTTTTTTGAAATTGTATTTCAATGAAAAACATTATTTTTTCAATTGCTGAAAATCCCGTTAAAAACTCAATTTTAAGAATTACCAAATAATTTCAAATGTTGAAATTTAAGAAATTATAAACTCTGAAGAGTCCTAAATGTGTAAATTGAAAATTTTAGAAAAAGCGTAATTTTAGTTCAAAATTTTTTATTAAAACAGGTTTTCAACATTAATGAAGTATTTGGTATATAAAAACAAATATTGAAATTTCATTTAAAAAAACGTCATTTTATGATAACTAAAACTATTAAAAAATTCGATTTCATGTTTTTTGTAATTGCATTATAATGAAACAATTTTTTCAAAAGCTCTATGTAACGTTAAAAACTAAATTTTATGAATTACCAAAAAATTTCAAATATTGAAATTTAAGAAAAAAAACCTTCTTTTAAGAGTCCTAAATTTGTAATGTGAAAATTTAAGAAAAAACATAACTTTAGGAGTTCAAAATTTTTATTAAAACAGGTTTTCAATCAGTAGATGCAATATATTGGTGTATAGAAAACAAATAGTACGATAAATTCATGTAAAAAACGTAAGTTTTAGATAGGCCTAAAACCCAATAAATAAGATTGCGCATTTCGAAGCTTTTTTTTAAGAAATGCTGAAAATACCGTTAAAAACTCAATTTTAAGAATTACTAAATAATTTCAAGTTTGGAAATTAGAGAAAAAACGTACTTTTAAGAGTCCTAAATTTGTAATGTGAAAATTTAAGAAAATGGCGATAATTATTAATTCAAATTTTTATTAAAACAAGTTTTCAAAGTAATGAAATATTTAGTAAATAAAAACAAAATATTACGAAAAAATTAAATAAGAACGTTAATTTAATACACCTAAAACTAATTACAATAAATTCGATTGTTTTTTGCATTTTGAAAATGCATTATATTGAAACACCACATTATCTTCTTTATTATCCTGGCAAGGTCGCCACTTTAAAAACTCTTTCTTAATAATTAAAGAAATAATTCATTTTGAAATTAAGGAGAAAAACGTACTTTTATGAGTCCTGAGCAACTCTTGGCGTAAGGTGAAAATATTAAGATAACGCTTAATTACTAGGTGTATCAAAATTATTTCATTAAAAGCAAGTTATTCAACACACGTAAATATAATATTGGTATGAATATATACATAGCGTTGATTAGAAACTTTCAATTAGAAAACATCAAATTTAAACATAAAAACCTATTAATAAAATTCGATTATAATATTGCACATGTTGAAAATTTAAAAAAATAAAACTGTATTGTAATAGTAGTCTCAAATTTGTAATGTGAAGTTTAAGAAAAAAAGGCGTAGATTTTATTAGTAAAAATTTTATCGTTAGTAAAAATTATGCAAGTAATGACAATTATAATAAAAAGGAGTATAAATAAAAACAATATTCAAATTGTCAAGTGTAAAAATACGTCAATTTAAGCCACCTTAAACTATTAATAAAATTCTGCTTTCCATATACATTTGGAAATTCATGTTTCATTGAAACATATTATTTTTCAATTGCTTGCAAAAACCGTTAAAAAATCAAATTTTAAGTAATTAACCAAATAATTTCAAAATGTTGAATTTAAGAAAAAAACAACTTTTTAAATGTATCTAAAATTTTTTGTAAAACTAATCAAATAATGTTTGTAATTTATAAAACCAATTTTATTATAAACAAGTACTGATTAGGTTTTAAGAATAGCGCATCTAATTTTAAAAAACATTATTGAACTTATTCTTATTATTAGGTCAATTTAGATACCTAAAACTATAATAAAAATTTTCTATTTTTTTATAAAAATGTGCTCATTTCAATGAAACTCTATTTTTTTTTAATGCTGAAATTACCGTTAAAACCATTTAGGAATTAAATAAAATAAAACTATATCCAGATTTGAAAATTTAAGAAAACAAATATTTAAAACTGGGCAAAATTTGTATATTGAAAATTTAAGAAAAAGCGCATTTTAAGATTAAAATTAATGCTACAATAAGTGTTCAAGTAATTAAATATTTAAAGATCTTTAAAATTAGCAAAATTTTATTAATTGAACGTCATTTAAGACATACAAAACTATTAATAAATTCAATTTTCTGCTTTTTTAAAATTGCATTTTTAATGGAAACACATTAATTGTTATCAAAATAGCTGAAATCCCGTTTAAAAACTCAATTTTAAAGAATAACCAAATAAGATTTCAAATGTTGAAATTTAAGTGAAAACGAACTTTTAGGAATCCTAATTTTAATGTGAAAATTAAAAAAAGTCATTAATTTGGTTACAAATTTTTAATTAAACAGTTTCAAGAGTATGAAAAAAAAGCAAGAAATATCATATTAAGAGTTTTCAATTCAAAATCATCGTCAAAATTTACGATAATCATATATAAACTATTTATTAAATTAGATTTCTTCCCCGTTTTGTGTGACAATGCACTGTTCAATCGAAAAGATTATTATTGTTTTTAAATTCTAAAAAAGTACCACGATTAAATTTCATATTTTAAAGAAATTTAAACCAAATAATTACAAAATGTTGAAATTTAAAATAAAAAGGTACTTAGTCTCGCTCATACTTTTGTATTTCGTGAATTTATGAAAAAGAGTAACTTAAGGAGTTCAAAATTTTTATTAAAGACAGGTTTTTCAGTAATTTAATAATTTTCGATATATATAAAACACAGATATTGAAATTTTAGCGAGGAAACTCAATTTAAGACACATTTATTACGTTAAAACTATTAATAAATTCGATTTAATTTTCAAATGTGAAATATTAAAAAAAAAACAGTTCTCATAAAAAGATGGAGGAAGAGTGTTTTTTGAACACCGATTTTAATACGTAACAAAATATTTTATTAAAAACAGGTTTTTACAACTAGTTTGTGAATATAATTATGAGGTATTAAAAACAAATTTTAGAAATTTCATTAAAATGTCATTAAAAATACCTTAACACTATTAATTAATATATTCACATCTACTCTAATAGTTTGCAAGAATGCCATTAAGTTTTTTATTTCAATTGCTGAAATCCTGGTTAAGAATTAACAATTTCAATATCAAAAATAAGCTCACGAGTTTCAAAATCTAAGAAAAAAAACGAACTTTTAAAAAATACCACGTGTTTTTAATTGAAAATTATAATAAAAGCGTAAAGTTCAATCAAATCGAAAATTTTGTACTTAAAAGTATATGTCCTAACGATTGCACTTCAAAAACAACTTATTGAAATTCAATCCGCTACAATATATTTTAAAGATAACACCAAAACTAATAACGGATTTTACGGATTTTTTACAGATGCTTTGCAATGCTACGAAAAAGCAAAATTTTTTAAATGCTGATAAATACAGAGAGTTGATTGATTCTTCAGCAGCAATATTGGTTCAGGAGCGGAGATTTGGGAATACACCAAACATTTCTAAACGCCTAAATATGTAATATGAAAATTTAAGAAAAAGCCGCAATCTTTTAGATTCAAAAAATTCTTTCTTAAACAAACAGGTTTCAGATAAGTATAATTCAACATATTTTTATATCAGTAAAAACAATTTGAAATTTCATTACTATAAATTCTATTTAAAATATGAAATAGACTTAACAAAATTCGATTTCTTGCTTTTTAAATTCCATTTTAACAAGAAACACATTATGTTAATCAAATGCTGAAGAATCCCGTAAAAACCAAATGTTAAGAATTACCTTAATATTTTTAAATGTGTCATACTAGTTAAGAACGAACTTTTAGGGAGCCTAAAATTTGTAATGTGAATTTTTAACATCAAACCCTTATGTCTTCTATATTTTTTTGAACTAATTTATAGAAGCTGATGAAATCATTGGGTACTAAAAAGAATTTAATTTTGATTTAAATGCATCTATTTAAGACACCTTAAAACTATTAATAAATTCCGATTTTTTTGCATTTTGAAGTTGCATCCTTCATTGAAAGCACATTATTTTTTATTACAATTTGCTTAAATTCCATTCAAAGTAATTTGAAAAACTTAACGAAATTATTTTATTCTTTAAATTAAAGAAAAATACGAACGATGAAGAATTCACAAAGAATAGGAAAAATTTAGAACTTGCCCCCATACCCCTTCGCTGTCTTACAAAGAAAGAGGTTCTTTGAACAATATTAAAATACTGGTATATTAAATACATCTTTATATTTAATCAACAAAACAGGCTCCCACTCAATTTCCTTAACTTTTAATAAAATTTGGTTTTCCGCTTTTTGGAAATGGTATATCAATGAAATCACTTTATGTGGATCACATAATAAAAAATCCCGTTGCGACAAAAGTGAAAGGCAAGATTATTCAAATATTTTCAATGCTGAAATTTAAGAAAAAACGAACCTTTAGGATCCTGAAATTTGTATGTAAAAATTTAAGAAAAACGTATTTTTAGAAGAGGAGTTATTTTATTAAACAGGTTTTCAACCAGTAAATGAATATTTTCGTATATAAATACAAATTACTGCAATTTCACTTACAAAAACGTCAATGTAAGACCCTAAAACTATTAATAAATTCAATTTTCACTTTTTGAAAATTGCATTTCAACAGTGAAAAATTATTTTTTTTAAATCTGAAAATCCCGTTAAAAACTCAATTTTAAGAATTTTTAAATAATTTCAAATGTTGAAGTTTAAGAAAAAACGTACTTTTAAGAGTCCTAAATTTTAATTGTGAAATTTAAGAAATAAGGGTAATTTTAGGAGTTCAAAATTTTTTACCATAAACAGGTTGAAAGATAGAATGTAGGTTAAAATGTAAATTAAAATTGGTTTCATACCCTAAAACAAATATTGAAAATTTCATTAAAAAACGTCAATTTAAGATACCTGAAACTATTAATAAATTCAATTTCCGGTTTTTTCTAATTGCGTTTCAATGAAACACATTTTTTTTAAATGCTGGAAATACCGATAAAACTAAATTTTAAGAATTAACAAATAATTTCAGATGTCAAAATTTTTAAAAAAACGATTATCTGAAAAAGACACTAAAGTTTATTGTAAAATTTAAGAAAAAAAGCCTAATCAAAATACATCACTAATTCATAGAGCCTCAGAAACATCGTTCGTGGAAACTCGACAACGTAGAACACGAGGTAAATTAGTAAAAATAGAAAGTAGGAAAATAAACAGAATATATAGATGAATGGATGGGCCTATTCAGTGGAAATACAGAGTTTGAGCCAGAATTTGTACAGGAAACACTGGCTGCCATTGAAGAGAACAGACTACGGAAAAGGTACAGAAATACGAAGCAAGATGCAACAAGATGAAAGTGCTATCAAAAGATGAGGCGAATGATATGTGGAATGAAAAAAAAACAAAGTAAATATATAGAATGTAGAAAAAGTGAGAGAAATTCTACTAGATTCGAAAGAAGGAATGTAAAAATAGCGTCGGAAAAGTAAAGGGAAGATCTATTGTGTTTATTGAATTTTGGATGCGAATGCAGTTCAGGATAATACAAAGAAGGGAAAAGATGGAGAGGAGAGAGGTAATTAGGGTTTCGATGCGTTTCAGCAATAGATAGGTGAAATTCTAGAAATTAGAGTATAAGAAAAATAACTAGAGAAAGATTAAGACTGAAAACGTGAACACATTACATAATGAAATCGTTAATTTATGGAAGAAACTACGAGAAATCAGTGTTCGATACAACATGTAAATATGTGTAAAAAAAGGTGTAAAAAGTGTCGTTGTGAAGTGACTGATGAAATTATCAATGTTTTGGGAAAGTAACGTGGTATCAACAAAATTGTAGTACCTTTTTCACACAATTTCAATAGGTGTGTAAAATGACAAAAAGCCGTGGCTCCTAAATACAGACGAATATTAATTGGAGTGATAGTAAGTTAAAGAATATGGAGCCAGTGTTAACTAAGAAAAGTATAGTGTAATGGAATAAAACAGAATGGAAGCAAAATTGTTTGTCGTGGGATGGTCTAAGGGTGGAACAGATAGTTTATAAAAATCGTTCATTAATACACTCTCAATAAAAGGAGAACAAGATATTTAGTAATGCCTTTCTGATTCTGTAAAAAAGGCATAATACACCGGAACAAAGCTGCAGAGAAATGTTGGAGATCTGATACTATGGAGTAAAAGCCATATGCTTAGATTTTATTAAAATATTGGAACCATTCAAAAGATCCCCATGCGTTAATACTAAATAGGAGTGGGATCTTGATAGGAAATTTCTAGAACGATTCTGTTACTCTTCGGTTTAATAATTATGAATAGTTCAGGAAAATACATCGAAGGATTGATCGTTCAATAAGTAATGAAGTTCAACGTTGACTCCTGGAAGACTGTGTTGAGTTTGAAGTTGAGAAGGATGTTCAGGAAAGGACTAAAAATTAATCCTTCTAAAAAGAAAAGTTAAGGAAAATAATACAAGCTGAAACAAAAGCCGAAAAAATAATTGGGTGGAGAAACATAAAGGTGAATAAAAAACCTACGGAAACAACAGTCTATAGTACTGTGGGACCAATATTGGCTTTGGTGGGTGATGTAAGTGATGGCATAACAAGATTAGTGTGGATCATTGATAGATACGAATAAAACTATTGATACAGGAAAATTAAAATCTATCAATAAAAATGAATATTCATAATATATTAATCAAAGTTCTGATGATATGAGACATGGTAAGAAATTCAGAATAAAAAAAGATGAAGTTGCAGACATTGTTGCAATTACTAGATCTAACTAAAATGATATAATAAAGATATAAAAAAAAAAAATAATAATGAATATAATAATAATAATAATAAATAATAATATAATTAAAAATCAAAGAAATAATAATAATAATTAACAAGAGGAAATCTTACAACAGCACAATATAAAATTAGAAAAATAAAATAAAATATAATAATAATAAAATAGATAATATACTAATAAAATAATAATAAAATATAAAATAATAATAATAAATAATAATAAAATAATAAAAATAACTACTTTGTTTTAGTAATCAAAAATATACACTACACTGACAAATCACTACTACCAATGATTAATAATAATAATAATAATAATATATCATAATAAAATGAATGAAAATCAATTAATAATTGTAATAACATAAAAGGAACTAATAATATAAAAAAGAGATAATAACAATAAAAAATAATCCTAATAATATTTATATACAAGAAATTTTAGCCTACAAAGAAACAAAAGATGATATAAATGAATATTATAGCTGAATGGATGAATGAGATGATGATAAATGATATCAAAGATGATGATAATAGAATGAGAGATTGAATATAGATGATAGATATGAGATGAGGATAAATGATTGATTAGTGATTAATTGCAATGAATATATGATGAGATAATAATAATAATAATTAATGGAATCCTCATAACCTAACCATTCTTGATCATAAACCCAACAAAAATAAAAATAAGAAAAATAATAATAATAATAATAATAACAATAATAAATAATAACATGAGAAACATTAACAAAATTTGAAAGAAAAAATTGAATAAGGATTAAAAACCAAAACTTTATAACAATTAAAAAAAAAAAATATAAAATCATTTCATTAATTATAGAAACTTAATAAAACAATAACGTGACTTATTTTACCATTAAAGTAAAATAATACAATAATAAATCATTTCATTCCCATTCCTTTCGATGAGTTTGAAATGTCATTAAATTGACAGACGTAAATGTAAACAACTGTCACACGATGAAAATGAAATGTTCGAATCCGGAATAAGTTGAATGGGAAGAGTTTAAATAATAGAACAATCAATTTTTGTTAAGGTATGCTCATAGCTATTAATATAGAGATAATATATAATATATAAACATATGATATATATATATATATATATATATATATATATATATATATTAAAATAAAATACATATATAATATATAAGGTATATGCCTTTCGGTAATATATATAATATATAATATATAATATATATAAATATAGTAACTAGAATAATATATATATATATTACAAATAAAATATATATAAATAAGATTATAAATATATATATATATATAATATAGATATATATATATATATATAATAAATAATATATATAATATATATATATATATATAGTTAATAGGTATAAATATAAATATATATAATAAGTATAGTATAAGATATATATATATATATATAATTTTATTAATAATATAAGATATATATTTAAATATGATATTATATATAGTAAATATATATAGATATATATAAAATTTATTATAAAATAATATATATAATATAATATAAAGTATATAATATAATATATATATGTATATATAATATATATTAGTATATATATATATATTATAATATATGGGAAAAAAAGTTAGATATGCAGCAGTTATTAGATACTTTTGGCAATTTGCCAAAATATTTATGTCAATAAAAGATCCAAGGACGTCAGTTAACCTTCGTTTAGCGAAATTTACTCTGCCAAATGATTTCAAGCTGAATTAGAGTTGGCAAGTGTGAATGGAAAACGAGAAAAGTTCCTTTTCCGATAAGCATTTTTTTAGACTAAATGGTAAGAGAACAGGTGCTATTGATCTATGGATTTTGGAGAAAAAGAATTCCGTTGAAGAAGGAATGAGACTCTTCACGTCACCATCAAATACAGATCTCACCTTTTCGGATGACACCTAAAAATCGTCATGTCAATGAATTAGACACTACAAGGATAGTTATAATAGATGTTATGCAGAGATCTCAGTTAGTTCGAGAAATACCAGAATCTACATTTCGAAAAAGGAGAACTGTTTGGATAATTTTTTTAATAATTATAATAACTATAATATTGTGTCGGAGATACCAATTGGATATTGGATACCGTATTTATTGCGAAAAGAACTAGTATTGAAACTTATATCAATTAGCTTAAGATTTGGTTAGAGCTATTGAGAATATGTGTTTGCAGAACTTGACAGTATTTAAATACATATTTGGTTATATTCAGCTTAACATGAATATTAAACTGATTTAAAAAACATATAATTTAATGAATTTAATAAATAGCGGTAAGTTACTCGGCCACAATAAAGATTATATCCAAAGCAAAAAAACCTCAAAGAAACAAAACAGACAATAAGGAGGAATTGCTACAGTGCAATAATTTCCTTGCCGACGTACTCTAAACAACACGCGGAAAAAAAAACGCATGCTTCGAAAGGAAGACGGTTAAATCTTATAACTATAAGCACGACGAAAGTTCGTTTAGCTTTACAACGCTAACCTTACAAAAACTGAGCAGTGAATTCTACACATCGAACACCCACGATATAATAAAGTATAGTGATACTATATATAAATATATTATATAAAATATATATATCATAATATAATATATATAATATATATATATATTATAGTATATAAATATTTTATAAATAATATTAATATATATATATATATATATATATTATTTATATAATAAATAATAAATTATATAGTAATATAAGTACAATAAGAGATATAACTATTAATAATATATATATAAATATATATTAAATATATAAAATAATATATATATATAAGGCAACCGTACAAGGGGACGGTCGGAAATTGAGATTCATCTTCACAATCAAATAAAATTTTAATGACTTAAATTTTTAATTAATTTAAGACATAAATCTAAATAATGTAAAAGAGCAATTTAAGAGAATTTATATTAATTGGAAAATAGGAAACGTTTTGGTTCATTGAAAATTCTTAGATAAAGTGTCTGTCGCAAGCACAAAAGAGGATCGTTAACCAAATCAATAAATAACTACAAAATGAATTAAAATGCAAATGCTATATGATCACGATTAAAAGTAAACCTGGATAAAGAGAATAAGTAGAGGTTTCAAAGCGCCTGCCGATAATATAGGCAAAGGCTTGTATTTTATTCATTGTGTTCACATATAAGTGGAATACGATGCTTACTTATTCTAAAAACACACAAAATATGGACACTTTGAATTGGCGATTAAACGTTTGAGTGTTCCGTTATAATGAACCAGCATAATTCAGCCATCAAGCTAGATGAACCAATTTGAATATTTTTTCTAATTCAGAGACAAATATTATTGGCAAAAACATTATTTTGTAGAAAGCTTCGATGAAATGCAAATGTGCTCTTTAGAGCATCAACATCCATTTTCTTTAATATTCATAAATCTTGATATAAAATAACCCAAAGTATTCTACTCCTTAGACCTTGAAAGTTGGTTAACTAATTACTAATATATCCTATTGTGCAACTCAGTATAACGAATCTGATATTCCCCATTGCTATCAACATCATTTCGATATCAGAATCCAGAACCTAGATTAAAGTACTAGAGCAAAAGTTACAAACAATATACAGAACCCCCCGTCTTTAATTATAAAGCGTTACACAATCTATCTATATAATATATCCTATCACATGAAATATAGAATACTCACTTAGCTTTAGAATAATATTTATAGCTAATAGTAGTTGTATAATCTGAAACAAAATTAATAAATTATGTATTATAATATATATTATAATAAAAAAAAATACAACAAGGTCACCAATCAGCCATGATCACAACCCCAAAATTCGCTGACGGCCTAAAACAATTCAGATACTGCATAACATCCTGTCCAATACCTTTAAACTTGAGAAATATTAAATCTTGTCTAAGTTATATATATATATCCTATATTTGGAGACGAAACTTAAAGATATTATGAGCGTAGAAAAAGTAAAATGTTAGATAGACTATAGAGGAAGGTATTACATACAGATACCCAAATAGCCACCAAAACCACGGAATACAGAATAAAAACTACTCATACCTATCACACCGAACCAAAATTCAAACAACCAAGTTACAAGTTCGATACAAGTAAATAAATAAAAAAAAAAACTTGCAAAGATTATCATCGATACACACCTAAATTCCTTGCTTAAAAAACTCCAATATAATTAAACTTTAACAATAATCTTTAATGAGGGAATATTAACCTAATATTAAAAAATATTTAATTTTTTTCAAAAAGATACTATTCTTATCCTCAAAACCCAAAATTAAAATAAGGAAGAAAAGCAAAATATAGATAAAATGTACCGAAATTTGGTTGAAATATAAATTCTTAAAATAATAATAAACTAATCACCATAATAGGAAATTCAGATTCATGCCCAGCACAAATAATATAATATATAAATTAATAATATATCTCAGCAATTATCTCAAAATTCAAAGAACACAACAAGCTAAAATAATAATAATAAATATAATAAATCATAAAATAATTTAAGTATTATATAATAGCAGAAAACGAAAATAAATATAAATAAAATTGGGATAATAAATAATATCTCCAATTCACTGCTTAGAACGACAATAATAAAATAAAGCAAAACTACAAAACTTATATATATATATAATATATATATATATTATAATACGTATATATAAAAAATATATATAATATAATATATGAAATATATATAAATATATATAATTATTAATTTAAATATATATAATATATAGTATTAGAATATATATATTATATATATATATATATATATAAGAATAATAATTATATTATATATTATATATATAAATATTATAGTATATATGAGTATAGAAATATATATAGAGGAAACTATACATACCCGCACGAGTAATCAAAACTACGTAACTTACCGACGAAACAGAAAATATGTAATTAAGCGTAGTGAAAAGTTATTACCAGAAACGTTTTGATAAATGAAAAGTGTAATAGAAATTAAAATAATTTGTTTGAATACAAATAGTTGAAATATTTTTATGCCCAACGTTTTTAATCCAAGAAACGTTAATTATAATGAGCAACGAAAGAATTCATCCCAAATGAGAAGCGTTGATGAACGATAGTAACTGATTGCATATATTGTATTAAAAGTCATTGAAATTAATACGTTAGTTTTAAATGCATCCATGTATTTATTAACGTATTATATAATATTTATTCAAAATAAAGAATAATTATATTTTCTGCAGTATTCAAATAATATTATATAAATATCAAAATTATTATATAAATAATATATATTATAAATATATATATATAAAAAATATATAATATGTATATTATATTAGATAAAACTAATATATATATATAACATATATTATATATAAATATAAATAAAATATATATATATGATATAAGTAATATAATATAATATAAATATATATAATATATATAATATAAATAATATATATATATATAGAATATATATAATATAAATATAGTATATATATATAACAATAATAATAATATATAATAATATAAATATATATATAATATATATAAATATATATATAAATATATATATAATATAATATATATAATAAATATATAAATATAATAATAATAATATATATATAATATATAATATAATATAATATAAAGTATATATAGTACATTAAATATATTGTATACTATATAATATAATAAAATAAATATATATATATATATACATATATAATATAAGAATAAATATATGTATATTAAAATGTATATTAAAATATATAATAATTATATATATATTATATAATATATATATAACTACCTATAAATATATAGTCAGGTCTAAAGCGACATCATTACTCGAGATACGGCGCACCTAAAGAAAACAAATCATATTTTGAACAGCGAAAATCTAAAGGAAGTGGTTTTTTTATTTTTTTGTTTTTTTTATCTTTTGAATATAAAAAAAAAATCCCTACATAGGGCTCGACCGAACGGGAACAGAGTGGACAAGTCCTCCTCGCGCCACCGGAGGCCGAGAGACCCTCGACTCCTCCATCTTTGCGGTTTACCCTAATGGTATCCTTTTAAGTAAAAAATACCCAAAGTGAAAGGTAAGTAAAATTATTCCTTTTTTTTTTAACTAAAGAGTATACCATAGGGTAACCGCAAAGATGGCAGGAATCGAGGTCTCTCGGCCTCCCGGTGACACGGGGCGTCGTCCCACCCCCGTCCCCCAATCGCTCGAAGCCCCCAAATGTAAAAAATCCTAAAAAATAATTTTCCAACGAATGCAAAAAAAAAAAAATAACATAAAAAATAAAAGATGACCCCTCCTTAGAAATTTCCGCTGATCCAAATATAGTAATTTGTTTACTTAGGTGCTGCCGTTTCGAGTTACATGATGTTCAGCTTTAGCACACTCTGATCCCATAATAATATTATATAATATATATATAATAATTATATATATATATATATATATATATATACTATATATATAATATTAAATAATATATATATAATATATATATTAATGATATAATTATATATATTAAATTGAAGTCGTTTTATGATTAAAACAACGAACACCCTAAGATAGACGGCAACTAGATATAGTTCGGTCTCTGGCCTCGTCGGTGACGATGGGGTACTTCAATTTTCTCCTCGTCCCCCTCAGCTCGAACCCCTAAATATGAATTATTTAAAATGAAGATTTTTTCTTTCGAATAAAACCCTAAATATTAAATTTTTTCGATTTCCTTTACAAATTTTCATACGTTAAAGTATTTAGGGGTGTAATACGAATATTATAATACTTAATACGAGAGAGAGAAGATAAATAATACTTAAGAAAAAAAAAATATTGTGAATATTTATATATATATATATATACATAAGTATAAATATAGTATTAATATAAATTATTTAATTATATTACCTATTAATATAATATAATATTATATAATAATATATATATATATATATATATTATAAGTATATGTATATAAAATAAATATATGAACGACTTTGCTAGTTGGTGCTTCTTTGTGGCAAAGTACCTTTTGAAATAAGGCGATAATTAAAGATCCATATTTGAAATGATGTTTTATCAACATATAGAATAAAGATATCAAGTGAAAAAGTAAAGTATACAAAACCCTTCTGTTAAGTACTCCCGTAGCGAATTTAGAGTCACTGATACTGTTCCACTCGTTCCACCATAATCTGACCCTTCGTTTACAATAATTCCGTGAGCAAAAATTCGATCACAGCCTTCCTAAATACCCCTGTTCGAAATGGTGTTTGAAGTGAAGATTCGAGAGATATCTTCGTGAGATTTTCTTCGATCTTATAATTGCTAAATCTGACTGGAGAAGATCGTCAAAAGGACGGTTTAATAATTATTCATTTCACTATGCAAAATGTCTCGCGCAACTTAGCATATATACGAACAAAATAAAATTTTACAAAGTTTATAATGGAGTGCTACATATATACTAATAATATATATATTATCTATATAAATATATATATAATATTATATATAGTATATGATAACTATATTATAGTAATAATATATATATATATAACTAATAATAGGGTATAATATTGATGGAATGAAAGCTACCTATAACGAACCTAACAGCTAGATAAAGCGATGGTTAAAACTAAATGAAATCTAGTGGAGTTTAACGCATATAGGTATTCAAAGTGGGCGATCAGTAACTTCATATAAAAACACTCACCGTGGATATGATAATCAAATTTTGGTAAAGAATGACTGAGCACTGAATGAAAAGTTTATGTAAGAGGAATCTACGTATGGCAAGGGTTCGTTTCCAAAATTTTTTTTTTTTTTTATAACAAATTAGAGATGAAAATACAAATACAATAACTGTAAATGAGATAGTTAAAAATCCACTCTATATTACACTGTTACCTCCTGTAAAACAAGCGAATTATAAGTAACAAACAGCAAACGTCTAAGAATTAGGGGAACCTGTTGCGGGAGCGAACAACATCAAGCAAGATGCAAAAAAATCAAAATAAGATGAACAACAGGAATTGAAACTCGAAAGAGAGAGAGAAGAGAGAGAGAGAGAGAGAGAGAAGAAAATAGGAGAGAGAAGATGAGAGAGAGAACGAAGAGAGAGAGTAAGTAGAGCAGAGAAGAGAGAGAGGAGGAGAAAGAAAGAGAGAGAGAGAGAGATCTATGAGAAGGAAAGGAGTGGTATTGAAAATAAAATGAGAAAGATAGAGAGAAGAGAAGAGAGAGAGAATAAGAGAGAGAGAGAGAAAGAGAGAGAGAGAGAGATGAGAGAGAGCAAGAGATAGAGAGAAGAGAAAGAGAGAGAGAGAGATGATCTATATTTATATTAGAATAATGTGTCCTATTATACAATATAGAGAAGAGAGAGAGAGAGAGAGAGAAAGAGAGAGAGAGAAGAAAGATAGATGAGAAGAGGAGAGAGAAGAAAGTGAGAAAGATAGAAGAGAGAGGTAGAGGAGGAGATTAGAGGAGAGTAGTAGAGATTAGAGATAGAGAGTAGCATATTATATGTTATATATGAGGGTTTGTACCTTATTATTTTTATCTAGTAGATATTAGAGTAGACGATGAGAGAGAGAGGTAGAGAGTATGAGAATAGATAGTGTAAAGTTATAAGATAGAAGAGGGAGAGAGAGAGAGAGATAAGATTCTATGATATGTAAGGTAGATGGGTTAGTGTTCCTATAGTGTTACGCAAGTAAGAGAGATTGTGTGGAGATGAGGGATGAGGAGGATGTGATGATAGAGAGAGAGAAGAAGAGATGATGAGAGAGAATGGTACGAGAGAGAGAGAAGAGAGAAGAGAGATGCGAGAAGTGTAGATGTGACTCTCTCAATATACATATCAAATAGAAAAAAATAGGAAAATTCTTTAAAAGTAGACGTAGAAGGACGGTGAACTGTCACAGAAAAAATGAAGGCGCCCAACTTCTGAAACATCCGGAAAGAGTTGAACGCTCTTATGAAATGTAAGTAAAAAATGCAAAAATAATGAGGTTCTGGTAAATTAGTTTAAAACCAGTAGAGGATTGGTAATAACACAGGGTAACTTAAAAGCGTTCATTAAAAATTAATTCAAGACAAAATTCTAAAGAAAGAAAAAGCGATGATTTCAACAACAGTAAAACAAATGACAAAAATAAATTGTCTGGAAGGTTCGCCAACGGAAAGGTTTGTAAGACACATTTGATAATAATATTGGAAGAGAAGTCGAAAGCTGGATGAAAATGAAAACCTTTACAAAGATTATTATTTATAATATGTCCGGTTGATAAAATAATATGATGTGAGGCTTTCCGTAAACAACAAATCACACTATGATTTGATAATGAAACAAAATTATAAAATACTTTGATTTTAATAATAATATAATATTTAACAAGACTTAACAAAACATTAGACGCGAAAATGTTAAGTTCTCAAGCTATATACATACAAAATCAACGATCCAATAAAAAGATAAGAATTGAATTAAAATGAAATGTGATGAAATATTAACTCGTCAATACGAAGTCAGGTTTGAACAGGGTAGTATGAGATAAAACTAAAGACCCCGGCATTGCCAATGGCATGTCAGCAGGGATTTGAATCCCCAGTCATCCTTGAATTTGGTGAATTTTTTTCCCAAGTGTAAAACAATCAGGTCAGTTACGAGACGAACATGTTTTAAGGCGGTCAATGATACCAGTGTTTCGTCTTCAGATCTGAAAGATCCTTTCTTTTCCAAGTGTCGATCTTCAAAGGGCCTATACGCCACCTCCCAAACAGGGGGATTTGGTTCCCTGACTAAGGGTTAATATTTCAAATGATCGTTGAGAATTATCATTTCTTGAATTTTCTATATCGATTTATAGTGACTTTTACTCCCAATCTGACATTTCAAGGCTAATTTTGATTGAACTTTATTAATTTTCTCACGAAGTGTTATTATATATTGATCGAAAGTGAGTGTCTTTCTGTTGAAATTATTGTATTTGAATTTTTAGTTCTGTGAGAATTTATGGAATGCTAACGGGGTGAAATTGTGGATGTCATATCTATTTTGGCAACCTTATAGGCGATGACATCGATAACTGGGCAGCTGGCATACTTATTCTGTGAGTGGAATGACGTGGATTAGCGAAGAGGGCTCTATACGAATTAAGTGCCGTTCCTAGCATGGATGCAAAGACGTTTCGAAGCGGGTGAAGACTGGCGCACGCCTATACCGACGAACATGAGTGTTGCTCGCGGTCAGCCTTACGTGGTACAACAAACACACGTTCAGAGCGAACGGAATCAAGCGGACATCACTTAGCTCAGCCCAGAATACCGGTCAGAGATATAATAGATATATGACGTCGATACGAAGCAGCAGGGCTAGACGATCAGCCCGTCGAGTCCGGCGCTTGAGCGTCGCCAGCTTCCCGAGCAGACGATCTCCCTCGGCGTGCACTCACTACGAGGCACATCTACAGCACACGAAGTACGTAGGGTGCTATCATCGCAGGCATTGTCACTACACGAGACACCACAGCCACCGACTAGGTGTCATTCCAGACACGACAGATCAACGCCTGGGTTAATGAATGCTGAAGAATAGCGTAATCTAATCGCGTAGAACTTCCGCTAACGCTTTGACTGTTATTCAATTGGAAAGAGCAGAATTCGGTTTTATAGTTGAGAGTTATCTAAATAAAGGTCAGCGTCACAGGATTCATAAGCTGTTTTTCACATAATATTCGCGCACGGCAAAATACAGTCATCAAAAAAGAAGGAGTCCAGAGAATAATCAGAGTGTCGCATGCGATGCAACTCTGCGAGACAATATATTCCTTCAAAAAGGTTGTGAAAAGAAAAGATACGTGTCCAGGGTCTTAACTGCAAATAGTTTGCGTGCTCAGCCTGAGCAGCACGAGTTGGATCCGCCAAGGACGCACGAGAAAGTACTGAGAAGTACGTAAGCGGTGAAGCGTTAGTGGTAGTAGGGGGTGTGAGGGTGATACGTTATATGAGGTGATGGCAGCGAGGAGACTATAATGCAAGTTAAATGTATGTGATATAAAGTAATTTCAAGACGAGACGCTGTGGAAAGTAGTCAGCCAAGTATACGGTGTTATATGATAGGAAGGTCTAGAAAGGACTGAGATAGAGTATATAGTGTGTATTATTGATAGGTGTGTGAGTGGTGTGATGTGTGATAGTGTTCTCATGGTGGGGTATTGTGTAATTGCAATATAGAGGTAGGTCATGTAGCGCTTTATGTTTTAGTAGTGGGACCAATTATTAATATATGTTTATTGCGAGTTAGTGTTGTGAGGGAGACGACTAGCAGGCATCTAAACTGCATGCTATACTCTTTTGTATTGTATGATATTGTATATTTATCTTCTGACTTCGGCCTATCGAATAGAAAGCATGCTATTACTATTCTTTCAACTGTTGGAAATCTTAACGTGTTTACTGATGGATTAGCTCGCCACAAGCACTCATGTTTGTAAGATTCTTTTAAGAATATCTAAATAGGATAGTGTTGTATATTAGTTTATGACATGTGGGATATTTAAAGATGTAATAATTATTGATAATATTAATATATATAGGGAGGTATTATATGTTATATATTATATATATAATGGGGAGATAGGTAGGAATAGGACGGGGCATATGTGGTAGTTTATGGTGATATTAGATATATAGGTATAGTATATAGGGTATAGTTAAGGTAGTATGAGGGTAGGTTCAGCAGCCGTCACATGTCTTCTTTTCCCCAGAGATAAGTTAATGGGTGGCATACTATGTGTCACGGGAAAAGAGCGAAAAATAGGAGTGAGAGATAGACTATGGAATGCTAAGCGAAAAGAAAACCGCACCTTTACGTGGCGTCGTGCTGTTAAATAGTGGCTTGTTCTTTTATTGGATAATTCTGCGCCGAGAAGGGTGCTGGTGGTAAGAAAAAAATGAATCGCGAGGGAAGATAGTGGCGTCGGCGAGTGTGGGAATCTTGCTAAGTAAGGAGATGCCCCGTTGGCACTAATTGGAGGTCATTGCAGGTCATCAAAAACGGAATGGTCATGGTCCCCGTCATGCGTCAGTGGCTGCGCGGTTGCCATGGCGTCATTAATCTCATTGTGTGTTTGCGCGTGCTTGATATCGTCTTCCTGCCGTCAGGCCCATACGGATGGAGTTACCTGAGCATTGGACTCCAGCGCACTAGATCAGTGTTCCGCCGTTTAAGGCCTCACGGCTTCATGACTATGCATTGGTAGCTTTCCACTAGGTGTGATACCAACAAATTCGTCGATGGACGTGCTGGGTTCTATTATGCTCGTCATTTACTCCCTGTTCTATTATCAACCAGCGACGAGCACTAATACATTCGAGCATAAGACCACAAGCGATGCTGTCCCGTCGTTTTAAATTCTTTCGCATCACTTGCGTATAATCTGCTGCCCAATGAATGAATTCTAAAGGATACACATTACGTGCTGTTTACGGAGATCTCGTGAGTACCGGGTCGGTTAGGCGCATGGGCCATAGTGTTTACTACTAAACATTAACGGAGTCATGGGCTAATCAATGGATTCGTTCATGTAAATGAGATCCCAATGCACGCTCAGCATAAGGAACTTAGTCCCTTTTACTTTATCCACGGGCTCAAGAAAATTGTAATGGTTTGGCTACCTCTACGCGCTTTGCTTCTATTTACATTGATGGTGTTCACAACTTTCTGCCCTAGAAAGCTACCAGCAAGTCATTGCTCTGTTGCTTTCATTTCATTACGTCACAAATCATGCTTTCTGCTAAAAGTGTTATTTTATAAATATTCGGGACTGACTTTTGTTTGCGCAGGTTGTCTCGTACGAATCCATATCATAACTTCACAACGATAACGTCCGACTATCACTAACGCTATAACCTGGCACGTCTAGCTTAATGCTACCGACTTTAAACTCAAACCCCTCCTTTCAGACAGGTGTGCGTTTGATCGGCGGCGAGAAACTTTGCCAATCCCCATCTAACGCAATGTCCGTCACGCTGTCGATAACATCTCTTTACGAGATTCGTCTAGGGCACAGAAAAACCAAATCATCGCGCATTATAAATAGGTAGAGAAAACCTCGTCGACTCCTCCAATGCGCAGCAATCATCATAGCCGAGCGCCCCCTGCCCCCACATATGTCCGTACTTTGCCCAGATGGTTTTTTTGTGTCAATAACTCCCGCCACAATTGTGGGACAAAAATTGAATAAAACACAAGGAGAACAAAAACGAGTGCCCGGGCCGTGTTCACTGCTGGCTATTAAATATAAACCAATCAACGTGTGCAACCTCTCATTTATTCGTAGCATTATAATTGTCACGCTTCGCTACGGGTCATACTACATTGAATATCTATATTGTAGCAAAAGCCGGTATACTACATTGTGAGGAACGACCAATAGTCTACTGGAATCCGGCCGGATATCCACTAGAGCTCCGCTATTCGGGATGGGTGCAATGTCTAATCATTATGTGTGTCGGTGTCATTAACTACTTTGTTTGGATTCCATTGTAAACCTAGAATTAACAATTTATGGTCTTTCTTCTTCTCACACACTTTTTTAATAATTTTTAATGCTAAATTATTTTTATTTCCAGTCAATCTTCCGTCTGACCTACGTGTCCTAAAGGCATTCCTTACCCTTTAGGCACACCAAGATGTCAATTGGTTGTCCACTGGTTAGGGGTTCAAGTGTCAACTTGTTGAGGTCGGAATGGCATGTGGATAGGTGCTCTTCTGGCAGGCAGCAAGAGGAAAAAAATTAGCGCGGAGGGGGGCGAGAGAATATATGGAGTCTCGGTCCTTGGTAGCAACAGGGGCCGGGCAGGAGAGAGGACGGAAAGGGAGCCGGCTGGCCTGATTGGAGGTGGGTGGCACGGACAGGGATGGGGAGAGACTGGTGATCGGGGGGGGGGTGGGCCCTGGCGTGAGGGGACCTGCCGCCGGGGGTGACTTCATAGGAGGGGAGTGGGAATCGGGGGGGGAGAGAGCGCGGCGCGGGTGCGGGGGAAGGGGGTGCGGTTGGTGGCAGAAGGCCCTTGGGCCGTCGGAAGCTGGATAGGGTGGTCCGGTCGGGGTCATAGAGAGTCTGGGTTGAGGCGTGGTTCTGGTGTTGGGGTGGAATAGCTATAGGCTTCGAGAAAATGGGTGTGTCGCACGGGTGAGGGTGGGGGGGGTGGGGGTGTGGGTGGGGGGGGTGGTGGGGCGGCGGTGGGGTGCTAAGGGCTAGCGTGGGCAAAAATTTTCTCTGTAACCGGTGCCTGGTTGGCGCGGGTGGCCGGCGATTCTTGGGTGCATATGTTTGCGAGAAGCGGGCTAAGTATGCACGTCTTTTGATGGATGCCGGGTGAGGATGGGTTATCTGGTGCGATTGCGCCTGGGCAGGCTTGGGCCACTGGCTTTGAGAGAGCCGGGTCGTGGGGCATGGTCCCGGAGGTCGCTCCCGGTACGAAGTGTGACCGGGTTGTTTGTTGATGTGGTGGCGCTTCGATTGCAGTTAGGTGATAGGGTAGGTATTATGTAGTAGTGTGTAGGTGAGTGTAGAGTAGTGAAGGGGGTGAAGAGTAGTATATTAAAGATAGATGAGGAGGTAGGAGATATACTATATATATAAATATATAGTATATTATTTTAAATAGATATTAATGAGAAATACTATGTGTATAATAATAGGTCAAACTTAAAAAAAATTCGTGATAAACCTTTCCAAAGAAGCTGAATTATAGATTTTACGTGGTAATCATTTTTACATATTCTAAAAAAAGAGAAAAAAAATTCATTTTTTAGGAAGAAAAGAAAAGAGAAAAAATGTAAAGGAAAAATGGCAGAGATAATGTGTTCCAACTTTTTGAAGTGCATTGAGACTTTAATTAAAATCTATAAATACTTTAAATAATAATTTGTGATACTTAAAATATTTTTTTCTTAGTAGATCATTGAAATAAAACGTTTATCCATCGCACAGAATATATATAGGGTATATATATTTATAATTTTAGTGTATAATATATAACTATATTAGTAATATATATATGATATGATATTAATATAATATATGTAAATATTTATATATTATGAATATATATTTATTATTTAATAATATATAATCCTATAATAGGTAAGATATAGTAAGAATGATAAATATATCTCGTATATATTGTGTTAGGACCGTGTTAGTTTTTACAACTCCGTCAGTTTTGAATTGTTTTTGTTTTTTTCATATATGTTCGAGTCAAAGTGTATGCCGAACGCATTTCAAGTTAATGGTGACTGGACATATTCAAAAATATGTATGGACCTGTACGTGTTTACGGGTTCGTGTCACTAGTTTTAAGTCTTTATTTTTATTTTTTTGTAGACTAAAAGGATAGCCCAGGTAAGGAGCCGCATTAGATGGCAGTGAGTGCGGGTCGTCTTCGCCTCTGCCGGCGGAGATAGGGCGACGGGTAGAACTATTCCCTCCTCCGGGAGGGTCCCAAAACCGCCCGCCAGATCCCGCTCTTGGATTTTTGGGTTGGGTTTTTTTGTTTTCCTCCCGGCAGCGGGTCCTCCGCCCTCCCGCTGAGCGGGGTAATGGAAACTCCCCTCTCTGTCCCCCCGTCGCTCTGATGCCTGCCCTATGAGATATTTGTAACTTTTTAATTGTGTTTACACATTTTGTAATTAACTTTATATTGCGGGATTCCACCAAAATGTAATTTGTTTTTCTGTATGTGTCATAATTATTTTATATTCATATTTGAATTTTTTTTTTTAACATTTTTGTAAAAAGCTTGATAATGCGACCCAAATAGTAATTGGTTTTCGTAGTATTCGACTGTTTCGAGAATATTGGGTTCATCTCCAAGTTTTCTTAAAGAGGATTTTAAAAAAAATTATCTAAGAATACTTAGAACTTTTGAATACATCGCCCCGTCAACGCTACTCAACGACAACATAAAATTCAGCAATTATAGTAAAATCAATAATAGCTAGCAATATGTAAAAAAATAAAAAAAAAAAAAAATCAAAAAAAGACTGGAACTGAGTTCTAAAAACCAAGCATATACAGGCATATAGATATATAAATTATTATATAATATACATATAGTATTATATAGTATGTATAGTATAGTATAGTATAGATAGTATATATATAATATATATATATATAGTAGGGTCATTAATTATACGTAAAGTGTAATTTAAATATATATTAATTATAGAATTCATTCCAGTTGTAATATCAAATATTATATAGTAATATTAGATATAAAAGGGGTGTAAGTGTATAGTATGGTATATATATATATATTGCAAGTTATATTTGTATAATATATATATAAATCAGAATATATATAAATAGATAGTATATATATAGTATATTAAATAGTATTATATTAGGAAGTATATTACATAGAATATATATTAGTAATATATATAAATTAATATATATAATAAAATAGATATATATATTAGTATAATATATAATGTATTGATTATACTATTAAATATATATTATATATAAGTATAAAAATAAAAAATTAATAGTATATATTAATATAAGTAGTAATTTCTGTTCTTTACCAAGCCCGACCGCACTCGGGGCAGGGCATGTTCAAAGGAAGGGTCAAAAAAAATATATATAAGAATAATAAGAATAACAAAATAAACGAAAAGAAAAAAAAATTGAAATAAGAATAAAGCAAATCACCGCATCTCAACGCCATTCCCTCAGGGGGTCGCAGACGGTCGACTAAATATAGGAGATAAATATGTAGGGAAAAGTGAGAGAAGAAAGGAGGTCCACAAAAAACAGATCGTGCTAATATGAAGACGGCACTTCACACAACGATGATCTTTGGGGGAAAGGTGTTCTCATATCAACACAGAATTTTCTGGTGAGAGTAAGGCACCTTCGCTTAGGTCGCAGGGCGAACTCAGTGGTGGGAGCGGATCAAAAAGGAGCCAAAAAAGAGATTCGTCTCACCACTTCCCCGTTGTAGTAGTACCGCTAGTAGAAAAAAGAGATTAGAACAGCATCAACGTCACTCGGCAGAAAAAGAGGGGTTAGAGGAGGCAGGGAAAGTGAGGGGGACCAGTTTATAAGTCTCTGGGGGCGGGCGGTAAGGAGCAGAAAGTATGATCAGGTTAAAAGGTCGCTAGCCTAGCCTCACCATACCAAAAGGAGGAGGGACGCGGGAGCCGACGCGCGCGGAGAATGGAGAACGAGGCAGCCCATACGAGGGGCAATATAAGACCCTTGTGAAATAAAGCTGGAGGTATTGAGTCAGGAAGAAAAAAATCCACGGAATAATGCTGAACAGAAGTTCGGCCTAGAGCTGCTGGAGGGTGTAGGGAGAGTCTGAACCGAGGTAATAAGGTAGCCGTAGTGTGGTGTAACAAGTTTAATAAGCAGAGATTAATGGTGTATTTAGGAGGTAATCATGGGGATCTCTTCGGCGTAGGGATGAGAAAAAACAAAGCTATAGAAGGTATAAGAATAAAAGTGGGGAGATTCCCTCCGGGTCGTCAGGCCAGGGGAAAGATTGTGCCCCCGTTCCGGCATCGGCGGCAGACAGCGTGTGTCAGAGTATGTTTATATGTCGCTTGTTGGTCCAGGACATTATCTCATACTAATGACAGTCTGTTTTATTGGCGTTCTGACGATCTGAAAAGGCTCTTTCTAAGCCTGTAATCCTTTCTGTACCTATCCTAGCGGAAGTAAGTTGTCCCCCGCCCAGCTGGAAGGAAGTAAGGGGGAGCATGATTTTCTGGAATATGAAAGGTATGGCGAAGAGCTGAAAAACTTCACTTTTCCAATGAAGAGCCCGAGTTTATCTCTGATAGTGGTTCGAGCCTTTCACAAAGAACAATTATAATGTTATTCTATTACTTTCTCCTGGGTCTTGGGTCTCAATGCCCATTCTTTAAATTTATATACAAAGTCTCCGGCAGATAATCTAATTCGCCAGCTATCCAATTTGTCCTTTCTCCCGATCATTAACGTACAGGCTGGACAACAATACTGAAATTCAAAATAAAACTGTTTCAAGAAGGTATTGGTTCTAAGAATTCCGGTGTCATATATGGTAGCTCTCCATGATAGCAATGAGCAGGTGTTGCTATATCTGAAGCGAAATAATATGTTTAACGATTCTTTGGAAGCGAAAGGTGAATTATGAATCCCATCGGGAAGGCCAGTAAGTAACGAGCCAAGATGCCGTTATATTGTAGTACTTTTGCCTGTCAGGAGCAGGGGAGTCGCTTAAAAAAGGCTGGGTTACAGTTCAATTTGGCGTAAGCTATTACACCCGTTCAAAACAAACAGGGGCCTGAATGTTTCGGCAATGCCAAAAACATCTGGTTCAGCTGCTTAATTTAGCGTCTCTGAAGTCCGCGAAAATCAAATCTAGACTTTGTAGACGGGTTCTTTTTCGAAGAATCGAAAAGCGAAAACACACCCAGCAATATTTGCATAGTATGTATCTTTTTAACCAACCCCAGGTAGTGCCATCCATGGCTCGATAGCTATGCTAATAGTTTCGTTTTGGAATATACGGTTTAAATATGGGATATACGCCTAAATTTTCATATGACGATATGCGCCTGTACTTTGTCTCACATTCTAGTTGTTGGCGCTCGTAAGGAAAAGTGTTGCCCTCAAAAATCCATTCGTCAAGACTGATAAGGCTTTCTTTGTTCAACGTGTTGAGAAGTGGTCGAGACGCGTCTGCGATCTGCGAGGTGCTGCACCAACTCGTTTTTTTCTTTATATTTTTTCAAATATTCCCAAATCTTAGGAAGTCACTTTTGCGAAACTTGATCTGTATCGTGTATAGGAGTAGGGGTTGAGGAAGATTCTTATTATTAATAATTAACAACATTATATAAGATAGGGCTAGTTAAGGTAATAGAGGGGGTAAGAAGGGAGGTGTGTTTTTAAAAAAATAAGGGAGAAAAGCCTCGAATATGCCCTCATGCATACAGGTTTTTGAAATTATATAACATTAGTTAAATTAACAATATTATTTTTATGTCATCAAAGGACATGCTTTAATAATCATCCCCCAAATTAATATTTTTTTTCGAATAGTACGGATGGTCAAATACATTTATCTTTAATTCCAAAGACTAAAATGTATCATAGGAACTCCGCTTAGACCAACATCTAAACTCAGAGTTAATATCAATAAAGGAAGTCAAGTTTGATACATCGCTCGACAAGCATCCGATAGCGATTGTCAAACGTTCAATTGGCATCTGCAATTGCAACCTGATAAAAATCCCCTTTTTGGAATGTATGCCACTTGCCTACGATTATCACTAATCGCTTTATATTTCATCAGGGTGCTGAAAAACACACAAGTCTTCACTAGCTCCCCTCACTTCGTCATATTTCCGGGTAAGGCGCTCAAAACACGCCCCTGCATTTTGCTGATAAACTTGTGAAATCGCGAGGGCAGGTAATGTTGGTTTGCAGGTGTTCCGGCTCCTCCATAGTCTAACTACAACATAAAGATTAATTGCTAGACCTAGTAAAAAATGGTACCGAACGCATTTGCAAGAAAAATTTAACTCGCTTACAACATTGTCGGCAAGTATTTTTTACAATGGCATTAGTGCCATTTTGCGGCTCTTCATTATTATCTGAATTTGCAACGTCGGAGCTTTCAGCATTGCTTTCTTATCATTACTGGTTCATATTGAGACCAGGTGCAATGGCGTAATAAAAATATCTTCTTGCATTATTACAATACGATGCCGATATCGCTTTCCTCCCCAATTCTATATGGTAACAGCTTATCCAATTCCTCATTAGAGTGATTATTATATTAATAATTAATATTATTATAATTATTATTAATATTATTATAAGTAATCTATATTATTATTATATTATATTAAGATTATTATTATTATGCTTTGATTATTATGTATAATTAAGTATAATTATTATAATTTATGATCATTAGTATCGTGGGTGCGCATATTAATATATTAATTCATAGTATTGATTATATTATTATTGGGAATCATCACGTGTTTGTTGAAATCAATACTGATATGCTGCATTGGATATGACATAAACCTTTTATTAAATTATTTTATTATCTTACGCTATCCACCATGGTGATCATATTGATTGTCACTCTAGCGTTTCCAGCCTCGAAATGTGAAGCAGCGTTGGCAAATGAAAAACATCTCTCTCCCTGGTTAACAGTAGAATTGAACACGCAGTCCAGCTATTTCCATGTTAGCCCTATGATAATTTTTCCGAATGTATATCATATTCTGTTGTAGGGTCCCTCTCCATAGCGGCGTTGTCAAACCTATGAACGTTCTCGCTTTCCAGCAGATCTCACTTCCTTGCCAATGAAGGCGTTCATAGCTGTCATTTATATCACCCACGGACAACTGTTCCTCACCATTTTCATTCTTAAAACGATCTTCCATAAAGTCTGTTACAATCAATTATAGTCTCTTGAGCGGTTAGGGCAAGTCATAATTTCCTTGTTTTTCTTCTTGGTTCTTCGCAGGAACCGAAACCCGCTCTCTTGGACTCTCATACCTCGTAAGTCCTCCTTCAACACTCAAGGATCAGACCCTCAAATCCCTCCCCTAGTGGTGACAGAAAAACATCTGGTGCAAAATTTTTCAAAAACAAGTCTTCACATTTGATTTGCAGTATCAGGATGTAAATTGCCTCCGCGAGAGAAAAAGTCCATTTGAACTGAAGTTGTAACTCTGCCATAAAGAGCTCTTGTGCAAATTTTGGGTTGTTCTCTACGAGCAAGTCGAAATTCTTGTGACCCAAGACGTCTTTCACTTGTTTAAAACGTATACTGAACATCTTGGAAGTCTGTTCTCTTCTTCTCTCCATACTCTTGAACACACATCTCTGACTCCTCTGTCTAAGCGTGGCAGAGTCTCCCTTCCTCATGTTGTCCCAATAATTAATGAATATGAGTTCCGATTGCAAGTGAAATTTATTGAAGACCAAGGGTATTCGTAAGATTTGAGTTAATAAGCGCCACTCTCATCATTTCCTCGTCAATGCCCGGTTCATTTTAAGAAACAGCGTTACCCCCAAGCGCCAGGTCATTAGACGTAATGCCCATAATATGCTGTCAAGGGGAGTTACCTCGGCCGTAAGAATTCTATATATGCTGCGCAGGTGACCGTCCTCGTTTCCTTTGCTGCTATTCGCTGCGTGGGAGGTATTGACCTTGGGGAGTCAAGCTTTCTCTCTTAAAGGAAAGCCTCCCTCGGGGGGGATAGAGGTTTGTTGGTACCACGAGAGTAGGCGATTTTTTTTTTCTCCCCCTCAAAACTTTTTTTGGGAGGTTTTTTCCGGTTTTTCCTGTTTCAGGCCGGAGCAAGCTTTTTTGGTCCGCCATTTCCCCAAGATACAAAAAGAGGCGTTTGTTTTGGGCCCGGGGGTTCTCTTTTTTTTCCTCTTTTCCTCCCTATATAGAGAGTATTTTTGGTTTAAAGTATATTTGTTTTATGATTAAGTCTCCCGTCGCTTGTTTGTGTCTCGTTCATCATAACCGTTAATCGGCTTCCTATATAAGGTGTTTTTATTTAATTTTATTCAACAAAGGTTATTATTTCACTAATTGGTAGAAATAAATGTTTTACGTCAACAGCTTTTAAGGACAACTTTATTAATTTATTAATATGTCACATTATCACTTTAGTTTAACACATTGTTAAAATTCCAACCAATTAATTCATCAACTTTATGAATGACACACGTTTTTATATATTGCGTAAATTAACTCTTTC
>JABUQX010078060.1:0-59253 GCA_015478945.1 Trachelipus rathkii
TAATATAATAATATATATAATATATATATCTAATTATATTAATTAATATATATATATTCTTATATAATATATACTTAAATATATTATATATATAATATTAATATAATATATATATATATATATAATATTTATAATATATATATTAAATAATATATTAAATTATATTTTATATACTATATATATATATATATTAATATATAATTATATAATATAATAATTATTATAGTTTAAATATATATAATTAATATAATATATATGTATATAAAATATTAAATATTTATATAATTAATATTTATCTATATATATTATATATATTAATAATGTTAAATATTAATTAAATTATTATAATATATATTAATATTTATATATTATATTATTATATAAAATATATAATATATTATATATTATATATAAATAAATATTATCTATAATTATAATTAATATATTATAGAAATAATTATATATATATAATATATATATAATATATATATTATATATATATATATTATTATATTAATAATAATTAAAATAAATAATAATAAAATAGAAAATCATTCATATATTCAACATATAAAATGTGAAATAATTGAGATTGAAAACACTTATATATATATTATAATATATATATAATATATATATATAATATCTATAATATATAAATATTTATATATATAATTATATATATATAATATATATATATATATATATAATTTATATATATATATATATATATATAATATGTATAATAAATATGTCATATTTTAGTTTTTTTTAGTGTGTAAAATAGACACAATTTATTAACAATAACTTTATAATATTGCGTGATTTAATATTAATGATCTATTTGTTGAGTCACATACTCTTATATTTAATATGTGATATGTATTATATTTTATAGGAAAAACGAAAAAACCTCATGATGAAAATGAATCTTATTCAGGAGACTCGACTGAGAAACTACAGCCTCATCAACATCCATAATTATTAAAAGTTACCAAAAGGATATATATTATATATATATATATTATATCATATATATATAATTAATAGGTCATAGATACTCATAATAAGATTAGCATTAGAATTAGCTAGAGATCGAGGCTATTTATCATTGGATTATACTAAAGTTCATTGGACGAATAAGACACCACTTATTTATGGGTTATGGACAGGGTGGTAAATAATATATTATTTCACAGAGGGAGGCAGAATTGATTTAGGTGAGGACTAAATTATAGCATATAGGCTAGTTGGTAAGTGAACTACATATCATTATTTATATATAAGCTCAAATAACTTTCTCTCACAAGGAAAATCTTTATTCCTTTTAAGCATGGCGAATTATTGATTGAAAACTATGTTCATTTAAATTTAATATAAATATTCCAACTTCATCATCTAGTTAATTCTGCGGCTGATCGTAAGCGATTTTAGTATTAGGATGGGGCTATTTTATTGAGTGAGATAAAGTGGACCCTTAAACTGCTTTTAATTTTGATAAACCTATTTTATTTTTATGAAGTGTAATATATAGATCTCTTTGTATTTATTGTAAAGACGATATTGAAGGATGAAGTTAGGAAATTGAAAACATTTGTAAATAGCATTCATACATTATTCATTAAATAATATTAATATTAATATAAATAATATTTATTTTATGTAAGTTATGATTATTTTCATTATTATTTTTTGTATATTAATTTGATATAATTCTTTTGCTACCAATCCAATTTTTATTATAAAGAAAGAGCATAATAAACAAAAGAAATAAAAGTTAAAAAAAATAAAAATATTACAGGGAAATAGCAAGAGTAAGAGGAGAGGTTGATGGTTTCTTTAAGTGATAAGGTATGTAGAGTATGATCGACTTATGTTAGAGAAGCAGGTCTTTCGGATTATATATCTTAGGATATGAAGGATAGGTAGTACGAATATGCGAAACAAAGTGAGTGGTCTGACTTCACAGTAAAACAGAGTCAAAATATTTAAAGTTCAGGTCCAAAGATATGGATAGTAATATAAGTAAGATGCTAGTTAAAAATAAATAAAAAAAAGAGAGAGAGAGAAGAGAGAGAGAGATAGAGAGAAGTAAGGAGAGAGTGAGAGAGAGGAGAGGATCTTTGATGATATCATAATTATTTAAATGCTTCTGCAAGAACCTTATTTTGAATATTTGAGTATTTGCTTCTTATCTCTTTTCTCTACTCTCTCTCTCTCTCTCTAATAAATATATTTAATTACTCTCTTCTCTCTCTATATATATAATATATTATATTATATTATATATATTATTATATATATTAATATATATATATATATAAATAATATATTATATATATATATATATATTTAATATATTAATTATATGTATATTATATATTTTATTAATATAATATATATATTATATATATATATATATATATTATATTTACTATAATATATATATTATAATATTAATATAATAGTAATAATATTACTTATATATAAATTATATTTTTCAGAAGTAAATTATATAATTAATAACAGGAAAATTTTAATAATAGAAATTCAAAATTTTCTGATATTATTCACAGTATTCTTTAGAATATTTTTATCTTAATTAGCTAGCTATATGATACTAGTGTTAGGATTTTAAAATAACTTCTCATATATTTATATATATATATATATTATCCCAGTAATTTATGACAAAGTTTCTCCATATTTTGTTTGCAAATAATTATTTATTATTATTACTAAATAAGCGATCTATTATTTTATAATAAAGTTCAATTTTAAATTCTCATATATAATATTATATATATATATTATATAATATATATATATATATAATATATCTATATATATATTATATATTTATATATTATATATTATTAATATATATATATATATTTAATATATATATATAAATGGTATAACTATTATTATATTATAAAGAAAAGTAACTAAACTAATAAATCTAATAATTATATAATTATTATAGTTAATTATATTAATAAATATATATTAAGGGTAAATACATTATATTTTTGGGTATCCTATACCTAATTAACCTAACCTATACTAACTGGATATCAGTAAGTTTTAAACATAAAATCATAATCTCGGTCTATGAACTATAATTTTTAATTTCAACTTCTGCTCGCAAAAGTCGTTCGGCGCACTAATCTACGGGGAACAATGATTAACAAGGAACATGCGAAGACCGACTGTAGAGAGTGTAGTCCATTATTAGTTTTACGTGTGTTATTAGATATAACAATAAAATTTATTAAAGTTGTTTATCTTCCTTATAAAAGCATATATTTTTTTAATCGCACTAAAATTCTTTGCAAATAAATTTAGTCGAATATATGGCCGGTGTAAGTCGAGGCGCAAGGGCATAGACCTTTATAGGCGCTTAGGTAGCAGCTGATTTAGTTACCATAAACATTATAGGCGAATGTGCACGCTAGGTACGAACAGAAGGTAGGCGGCATGGCGCATTTAAGGCGATTAGAGCGCATCAAAAAAATTATAGGCGGGCGCCCAGTTCTGATATATATATATATATATATATCATATATTATATAATATATATTATAATTAATTATATTATATATATATATAATATATATATATATATATATATATAAATTATTATATATATATATAATAATATAAATATATATATATATATATAATATATAATAAACATTTATAAAATTTAATTAGTTTTTTACTTAATTGCATACTATTTCATTATTCTCTTATGATATTAATTCATCATTTATTTTATATCGGGTCAAAATTTATTATTGGGCTTAGAATAAATTAATAAGGACTAGTAATAAAGGCAGTAAATAGTACATATTTTGTTTATAATTATTATGTAATTATTATTTATTATATTTTTATAGGTAAAGCTCGTACCTCTACAAACTGGTGAAACTTTGTTTTTTTATTTATATACTACTAAAATATATATACACAAATCACTCTTTACATACTATAACATAACACACATATATATATATATATATATTATATTATAGTATATATATTAATATATATATTATATAATAATTATATTTATATTAATATTATATATTAATTATATAATATAAATATATATATTATATATATTATTATATTATAGTATTTATATAATAATATTAAATATATATATAATATATTTATATTAATATAATATATATATATATATATTAAATATAATATATTATATAATATATATAATTATATAATATATTTTATTATATATATATTTATTTTTTTATATTAATGCAAGTGAAATTTAATGATTTTATGAATAATGTTAAAATAATTATTATAGTTACTGCTATACTAGAAATTTAATTTATTTTATTCAATATTAATTATAAAATAATTATTTTAATGACAGAATAAATAAAATTAGGAAAAATTTTACGTGACGTTCAAAATTAAATTTTGATCACAATTTCACATGTCTTTGTTATTGTTTACAATAATATGCAATACAAATGAGTAGGATGATTAATTTTAGGAGTGGTTAAGTAGCTTAATAGTACCTCATCAAAAACATCTATTGTATGAGTTGAAGGACTGTGTTTATTTGTATTTAGTAAATATTTAGGCATAATAAAAAAATTAATAAAGCTGAGTTTTTGCAGAAGAACTACTTACAGTTGGCTACTGTTATAATTTAATTTATAAAGAATGGTATTTAAAATATCGTGATTATTATTTTTAAGATAATATAGTTTGTGAGTATCAAAACCTATCTAAGGAATCTACATAACATTGTGTGAAAAGGTAAAATGTCGAAGATGAGGCCAATGATCTTTGTAGTTTTATTTATAGGTATTAGAATATTGGTCAGCTTTACATGGGAGGTGAAGGGGAGATTGATGTCTGTCAATAATAATTAAGGTAAGTGAAGATTTTTCTGCTGATATTGATTTTATTTATAATGTAACTTCTTTGGGGATTTATATTATATTGTCTTGAAGGGATGACTAAGATAGAGGCACGATTAAAAAATCTATGCTACAAAGCTTAAAATATGGTTAAATATTATTCAAAAGTTAATCGTATAGATGCTTTGATAACCAAAATGTTCAATATAATAAGAAATATTTTTATATTGAATAGCATAAGAGATAGTATAGTTAGGGCGTTAGCGGTTGAATCATATTTTTAAAAATGTTGAAAGTCGCGTAGAATGTATGGATGGATTTTATTAGATAAATTTAACTAGATTATAGTATTTGCGATACTATTTATTTAGAATTTACACACAGAAAAAAATATTTATTTCTATGGAACATAAATAAGAAATTTATTTAAAACATTTAAATTAAATAAATTAATGTAACAGTATGTTCTTATCCGCTTTAATTTTAATTTGTTTATAAAGGAATTAAATAATTCATATCACCCCTTGTGCAAATATACTTTATTTCTATATAATCATGATTATGTTGAAAGATTAATTGTTACTTACTAGTAGTTAAACAGAATTAAACTAAAAAAATGATTTGATACATTAAAAATTCATCTGAAGAGCATTTTAATATATAATAATGAATGGTCACCAAGAAATATCTGAATTGCACCAACTAGCCAGAGAGTAAAAAGTAATTTATAGAGTAGCAAAGGCTTTCTTGTTAGGAACATTATATACATTATTGAAATAGATAAAGAGAATAATATATCAAGAGGTTCTCATATATTTGTAGTCTTTTAAAATGCAGTATTTAGGATATTCATTACTGTAGTAAGACGAAACAGAAAATTACTATATGAAAGAGAAGTGTCTTCATCAGAGATATATGTTTTTGTCACGCTATACGAATCCTATACATAATACGAAAGCTCCGCTTGAAGATATTGTCGTCATAGCCATCCAAAGAAGGTCTAGGACATTCAGTGGTTATATAAAGTTATTAAATAATGTAAATGGTTACTTGTTTATTTATGTACTTGCTTTATAATATTACTATTGTTTATGAATTTTATAAATGATTTACATTTAAATACTAAGGTTCTAAGTTGAATTATTCTTCATACTAATGGACCTTTCTCAGAGAGAGTATTAGTTTTTAGAACTTTAATGTTTATTTAGTTAGATGTAATAATAGATTAGATAGAATATGTTTTTAGCGAGAATAATAATGCATATTTATATTTAGAGGGTCTCACCAGATAAAGAGTTTCCTATACAAGATATTACAGATGGACAAGAATATATCGGGAGGTTCTTGGAACTAGAGATCAGTATAATGCTATATATTATATCTAAATTCAGATATAAAATTGGAATTAGTTAGAGTATAGTAAGGTATTCCTGGATGTTCATTTAGATCAACAGATCTCGGATGATAAAGTTGAATGTTATAAAGTAAAGTCATTCTAAAACACCTGTGTTATCGAAAGAAGTAATATAATAGGTAAATAGAGTCTAATAAATACCAAGAACGAGAATACAATATCAAGAAGAATAAATGATAAAAGTGAGTGGATTGTGAGAGAAAGGAGAGAGGATGATGGTTCGAAAAAAACGGTCTAGTTGGTTAGTTGATTGCATAGGATTGGTGACCGTGGATACGGTGCTGTGTGGATGAGGGGAATACGGAAAGAAGGTACATACCGCTGGTGGAAACAGATGAGAGTGAAGAGGAGAGGATGATTTATTAATGGAACAAAAAACAATAAGAGACTGAGTATTCTATCTGGAGAGTAAGGAATAGATCCTCAGAAGAAGTAAGTGGAGGAATATAAGTCTTGTATTTAGTAAGAATGAAGCAAACTATTTAACAACTAAAAGACGAATTCTGAGTAGATGAGAGATATTGTGAGGTAGTAGAGGCGAGAGATTATGGAGGAAGATACAACGTGAAAAAACTCCTTGAAGTGATATATGTTAGATGGAGCGTGGTTCTTGCTAAGATCTATACAGGAAACGCACGAGAAAGAAGCGTACAATAGGAGTAAGGATAATACAAAATATGCGGAGGTGCAGCAGGCCTAATCTGGTCGAAGGGAGGGACAGCAATTCGAGAATGAGACCGATGGATCTGTGATTTATTTTTATTTGGGAGTGCTTTTGCGTGTGGGTTTCGCAACGTGCGGACGCGCGCGTAAGCATGGGTAGGCGAGGTTAGGTTATTTGCGGATGCAGGAAATGAAGAGGGATGAGTATTCGATCGCGACGTCTAACCTGAGTCTCGAGGAGGCTGTTCTGCTAGGTCGAGACGCAAAATTTTAGGAACTGCGTGTGGAGGATTGGAGTGCAGTATACGTTAGGCTAGTAGTTAAAATAATATAGGAGAGCGGGGGCTCAAACAAAGAAGTATTATCTAATTACTTGTAATTAGGTGCATGAGAAGGAGTGGTGAAGTGGCCGGAAGAGTGGGTAGAGAAGAATATATGATTAGCCCATATATATTAAGGTGGTAAGGAGATTTTCTGGTAAAATAATATGAAATATTACAGGGGTAATCTCCTGAAACCATCATAGTAATAATGATAATATGAAAAGAATGTTGAAGAGATAATAAACTGAGAGGGAGGATAGAAGCAAAGTTAGGAGAGGAGCAGCACGGATTTTAGGAAAGTATACAGGTAGAAAAGGGATTATGGTCTTTAGTTTATAAGATCAGATATGCTGAGAAGTAAAATAGAAATATCAATGTTGGGTAGTGAGTGTGGTAATTGTTTGTGAATTTTGCAAAAAGCCTTATTTGATTCAATATTAATTTATAGGGGACATGGTTGTGGAGAAAATAATGTGCTAGAAAAACGATACTATGGCGGATTTTCGGGGACGACTCGCTTGTCATTATTATGCATTTTAGTAAGAGCATTGATATCGTGAAGTATTTGTATGTGCACGGTGTGGACAGACTAAAACACATGAAAAATAAAATGTGGTTTCAAGTGAGAACGGGTGAAGCAGGGGAGTTGTTTGCGCCCTGTTGTTCATTTGAATATTGTGACAAAATTTATTAGATATTATTGTGTTTTGGAAATTATATGATATTCATTATTCCCTATGATCTATATTATATTTTAATATGTATTTAATTTATAATAAGGTTAAAATTAAAAAATTTCTTTAGATCAAAAGGTCAATGGAAAACTTTGTACTATATATTATATAATATAAAATATATTTATATACATATATATATTATATCATATATACTTACATATATTATACAAATATATATAATATATATATATATATATAGTATTTATTAAAGCTGGATATATATAAAACGATGATGGGGTATTTTGGCATATCGCGACGATATAGCTTTCTAGAGCGTGAAGGAGGAGGACAGGCAGAGGGACTGGAAAGGTGGAATGTGTGTTTCGAGGAGGGAGGACTGAAAATGAATAAGGAGAAGCGGTGTTTATATGGAATATAATAGAGAGGAGACGAGAGAGAGAGAGAGAGAGAGAGAGAGAGAGAGAGAGAGAGAGAGAGAGAGAGAGAGAGAGAGAGAGAGAGAGAGAGAGAGAGAGAGAGAGAGAGAGAGAGAGAGAGAGAGAATCAGATAGATAATAAATTAAAGAGGAAGAAAGTTATAAGGATTAAAAATTGTTAACGGACAATAGGGGAGGAGTTGGGGAGATATCGCGAAAGGATAGGAAAATACGGGGGAAGCGTGAGCGTTTTCTATCCTTTGTTGAAGGATCAGAATGTGCCTGCAGGCGAAAAGAGTAAATTCTGAGAATTTTTTTACTCCATATTGATGTATGGTGCTGTGAGCTGGACAACGAACGCAATTACAAGAAAGAGAATACAAGTAGCGGAGATAAGGCCCTTGAGAGTATTGCTTGGGAAAGAGCAGAAGATAGAGGGAGAAATGAACATATACGAGAGAGAGGGAGTTATGTGGGATGAAGAAATAAGATAGAAAAACGGCCAACTGAGGTGGTGGGACATCTAGAGAGATGGGGAGGAGGAGTGGTAAGGTCTGGAGTGGAGACGGGAGGCAGAGACCGAGGGGGAGGCCGAGAAGAAGATGGAGAGATAGAAAAGGTACTGGAGAGGCATAACTTCCGAAATATGTCAATTAAGAAGAGGGGAGACTCGAGGATAGAGATGGATGGAAGACAAGCTACCAACTGCAGGCATGATAATGCTTCTGGGGTGAAGTCACAAGTAAGTAGATATTATTCATTATATATTTATACTATTATTATACTATATATATATATATATAATATATATAATATATATATATATTAATATATATCTATAATTATATATTTATATATATATATATATATATATATATATATATATATATATATATATATATATTATATATATTATATTATTATATATATATATCTATATATTATATTATATATATAATTTATATATATATTATATATTATTATATATTATATTATATATATATATTTATTGCGGAGAAAAACCGTAATATTCAAATTTTAGTAGATTTTTTATATTTCCATATTACTGATCTTTTTTGTCACAGTTTTAAAATTCTTTTTTTTTCCTCTAAGCTACTTATTAATCTTAATTAGGAAAAATCGTTTCTAAGACGTTGTTTAATTTGCTTAAAGCCATTTCATAGAACAAAAGAAGCAAAGCAATTTTCAAAGACATAAATTAATTAGGCATATAGCAAAAAATATCGCAGAAATTCGTTTATAGTGAGTGTCGGAAAAGGAGAAACTTTTATAATTACACTTACAAATTATTCTTATAGGCCTACTTCTCACTCCACACTCGTTCTGTGTGGCCAGCTGCGTCGAACAATAGTGTGAAGATGGGCATAATTTTCATACTCTTTGGAATTATTCTGATACAATAAAACTAATTTAACTGAAACATTGGTTTCATTAATGGATCTGGGTATAATTTTGGGTTAAGAAGTACCAACATATTAAATTGTCGGAGGTCTAATCTACTGATCTCTGTCATGGAGTATAGACATTTTTTGGGCCAGATTTAAAAGTTAGTGACTTGAGTAAGAATGAGTTAACTGAGGAATATATTAGTCAATATCTTGAAAAGGCTCTAAATATGTAGACTGCCAAGAGCCATAACTAGGAATTTGTTTATGATGGATGTTGATTTCCAAGAAGATGAATTTGATAAAAAATAGATATTAAGAAAAGATTAAAAATTATTTTTCATTTTTTTGAATAGTTTTATTTAAATTAGCAATTTAAAATTATACGTAATGAATTTATAATAGTTTATAATTTATAATTAAGAATTGAAAATTAACATGGAACGAGCTTAACATATACATAGATTATATATATACTATATCCTTAACATTATTCTCGCATAGAGTCTTGACAATTTTTCAACGTTTTGTAAATAATAACTGCTTAATTTTCTAGTCAATGTAATTTTAGTAAATATATTAATTATATATATATATATTAAATATATATATATATATATATATATATATAATTTATATCTATATAAATATATATATATATGTATCTATTATATATTATTATATATATATATATTATATATATATATTATATATATATATTTATATATTACCGTTTAGCTTTCCAGAATAATTTAATTTTTGGCGTAGAGTCACCGAATATTTTAACACTTATAAAGTGTAGTTTTAACAACTTTTTGAATTTTAAGATATTTCATTTCTTTGTAATCGAACGCAATAAAATATGAATAAGTAGATTTTGACCGAAGCTTTTAAAGCGAACTTTTTTTATTTTTGAAGTAAGCAACGAACTAATAAGAATGATTCCAAACCACACTAACGTTTCGAGTCAAAAAACGAATGATTCTTCAAATATTGAAGAAACTTCTTTTTATTTGGCACCATGCACTAGGTTTTAAGGATAATAACCTCTATATATATATATATATATATATATATATATATTATATATATATATATATATATATTTATATTATATATATATATTATATATATTTATTTATATATATATATATATATATATATAATATAATATATATATATTATATATATATTATTATATTATTTTAAAAGCAGAGAAATATTAAAAATGCGAAAATTTTATAGATATCTGATAATGATACAGGAATACTTTCATTTATTTTAAAAGTTTTTTATTTAAATAAACAATTATTTTATCCCATTTTAATGAAAATTATAATACTATTAAATTATTAATTATGAAATAAATAATAAATATGTGAAAAGTGTTGTAAACTTAAAGTAGGATTATATTTGAATATTATTGTCATTACATATTTATTTTGATACAGGTTTTAAACTATATTGAACTTATAATTTCATTGTAATATTATTTCACAAATGGTATTTATAAGATTGTGTGTCATTTGAGTGTGCGTATTTATATATATATATATTATATAATATATATTATATATATATATATATATATATTATATTATATATATATATATATTATATTATAATATATTATATATATATATATATATATATATATATATATATTAATATATATAATATATATGTATATATATATATTATATATATATCATATATATATTATAATATATTATTTATTTATATTTATTTATATATTTTTTATTAATTTTATAATATATATATATATATAAATATAAAATTTTTACAAAGTTATATATGGATACTATATATATTAGCGTGTGTGTGTTTGTGTGTGCTTTAGGATAATGTTAATTATTTTGAGTGTTTGTAGAATTCATTAATATGAAGACAAAAGTTTATATTAACAATTGTTAATGGAAGTTGTGTTACGACTGTTCGAAACTGGATAATAACAAGCTGTTACGATATGTGTTAAAAAAAACGATAGATGACTCCTTACTTGTACTAATTTCAGTGGTAGCAACATTCACTATTTTATAATATATATTAATTAATCTTTGATTTTAATGTTAGTTTAAAAAAAATGCAAATACAAATATAAATATAATATAAATAAATCAAATAAAAATCATTATACTTTGGTATGTTGATAAAGATGAAAAAAACTCTATCAAATTTGTGTTAGAATTGAATAGTACTATTATTCTAATATGTATGTGAGTTTGCTAACACACTTTTACTAACCCATTATTAGCCCATATTAACTCAATTATATTAAACCGAAATGAAATGTGTGTGCATAATATAGTATCTCGTATATATTTTTTTCTAATCCTTCATCTCGTCATATGATTTCGGTGCATTTTAAATTACTTCACTATTTGTCCTGTATTGTCTTTTGTAATCTTTTAAACAATTCAAAATTAAGCGAGCTCAGTCGTGTAAATAATTTATGCATCTTGACGAAACCTTACTGATGAGATGTGTCAATCTCCTGTACTTGTCTTTGTAACTTTTAAATCATATCTTGATTGTTATATGTAGAAAATAAAATGAAGATATTCATCGAAAAATTATGTATAATATATATATAAAATATTGAAAGTCCTTATATAACCATCCCTATGCAACATTAGTAAATAAGAGGGGTAGTATTATCCTATCATATAAAAAGGATAACAACTTTATTGAGAATAAATACAATGTACAAAGGTATGACTTTCGGCTATAGCAATAGACCTCATAAATAATAAAAAGGATTTTTATTAATTATTAATTTAATTTGTGATTAATTTCAAGTTTTATTGAAATAATTTTACATATATATATCAAGAGGCCATTTTGTATTTTCTTTTTAAATAAAATAAGATAAACTAGGTATGTTTCTTAATTGATAAATTTTATAGGTTATAAATATAAAAATTTAAAATATATTTTACTTAAGAGGTATATATATATATATTATATATTATATTAATATTATTAAAATATATAATATATATATATATATATATATATTATATATATATATATATTATATAATATATATATATATTAATTATAATATATATATATATTATATATATATTATAATCTTATATATATATAAATATTTATATTATATTAATATATATATTATATATATATAATATCAAATAATTAATTAATTATATATATATATTATAATATATTAATATTATTTATATATATATTACTATTTATATATATAATATATATAATTAATATATATATATTAATTATATATATATATATATATAAGATATATATATCTATGATATAATATTATATATTAATATATTAATATATATAATATATTATATAATAATAGTATAGAATGCAAATAAAATACCCTATGGGCCTATCCTATTGTGACAAACAAAATATTCAAAATATTATTTTTTTTATAAAAGAATTAAAGATTTATTTTCACTTATTAAAAATAAAAAAATATATAATATTACAAAATATAGTATATATATATATATAATTATATAGATATATATATAATTATTCTATATATTGACATTTTTAATATATTAAATATATATTACATTAATTCTATTATATATATAATATAATATATATTATATAGTATTATGTGTTGTAAATGTATCAGATGCTATACCCTCTATATAAATTATGTTACGTAAAGTAGTCAGCCCTGATATATAAATATTAACAAAAATTTTATTGTGTGTCACTCTTGTCTTAATAAATCAAATAAGGAATATAAAGAACTAATAATTAAACCTATTATTATTGGGTTTTCGAACCGCCCCTCGTCAGTTAGTAATTGATACTAAAGGTGATGGTATACTATATAACTTAAGTAATTTTTATATATTAATATTAAATTTCCTTTCAGTTTTTCATTTTGGTACTATGGTAAAAGCTTGCATACTATAATAATATTCGAGGGTGATGGGGTTCGTAAACCCACTTAAGGGGAGTTTAATTGTTTTAATAATATATTAATAATATATATATATTAAATATATATATATATAACTATTACAAATTACATCAGGTTAGAGCTTATGATTTAAAGTAACGATCGAATCTACGTACAAGCTTAGGCTTCCGTCAATATTACTAGGTATATGAATTAGGTTTGTACTGGGGTTTCTGACTAGAGAACCTCATTTATTTATAAATTAAAATTAACTACAAAAAAATTGTTGGTATTACTAATCTACAAATAATAATCTTGGCATATAATTCACTTATATAAAAAAATATTATGTGATGTCTAAATTAAATTCATTTGTGACACAACACAGAGTATATATAAGACCTATATTATGGTCGGACTCAGGGAGAAAGCATAAAATTGGAAGTGCGACATATTTAAAACAGGTGGGTGTTTTTCTTTCTACTACAACAGGTAACGACAATTCACATACTAAAACGCAATTCGAGAATTGAGATAGGAAACGCAGAACGCTGCAAGGCTTATTTATACAAGTGGGGAGAATAACTGAAATGGGATAAGGATGAATAAATCAACATGTAAATTGATGGAAGAGAATTCCACAGAACCAGAAGGTTGGAGGATAAGCTAAAGGAGGCATACTGGCGTAATAATCCAATTATGAGTTTGCTAACTATAAATCTAACTAACAAAACTCTCATTAGCGACCGTAACATATAATATAATATAATATATCTATATATATATAATAATAGACAATACATAAGTGCAATGAATGGTAGGAGTAATTGTCAATCACAAATCAGTGAAGCTCCTCTATGAGTACACTATGCGCTCACGGTACCTTAGACAGAGATAATAAGCCATAACATCGCGCCGCAAAAATATTAAGAACCCCGGTATTGATGATGAAGATAGATAAAGTCATAGCGACAGTTTATAAGTATCTTTTGCCTTTGATCTATATACGACCCATATATATAATCATATATGAGGGTGAAACCTGAGCCTACTATAAACAAGATAATATGAGAGCAGTTAACTTCCTCCTTATACATGAGGCGGATGAGTAACTCACTTGTATTAAACTAGAGAGTAATAATTGATTAATAGTAGAAATAAAAAGTTCGTCAGTTACTTTAAAAAATGATAATCCCGTTTCTTTAGAAGAGTAAATATATTATTATATAGACTACCTAAAGCAACATTTAGTGATGTAGAAAGGTTTAAGTTATTAACTATTATTTTTATTGTTTAATTAGTTAAGTATATGAGAGCCAAGGTCTTAGTTTTATTTGCGTCTAAAGAAGTATGGATGGACCCATCTGCCCACAAGGAAAGCCTTACTAAAGATATAAATAAAGGTGTTCGATCCCATCCAGATATACAGTGGATTAAGAGAGAGCCTTCCTTACTATCTTGATCAGTTAAATAACTTAGAAATTAACTTCAAGTAATTTTCAGTTATTGTTCAAAGTTTCCAGCTCTCTATACAAATTTTCAGTGCATTAGAAATATGAAAGATGAGTTAATGGGTTTATAGTGGAAGAAAACTTCAATAATTTTGTTATTCCGAAGGTAGCTCTAAAAAGAAAAAGAAAATTAATTAGAAAATACTAGGAATAAAGTAAGGAGATAATTACAATGATAACCTATACTGGCGTAAACTACATATAATATTAGTATCATATAGAAAAGGAGAAGATAGATCGCCTCCAATCAAATTCACACTCTCATATTCGAGCGATATTTATATAGAAAAGCTATATAACATATAAATTAAGTATATAAGCAAGAGTAATAAGGAGGAATATTACATAATGGTGGGGATATACTTGAGAGATAGTAAAGTGACTACTATAAGCGTGACTCAATATATTAATATATAAATTAAATATATAACCGGTTCATAATAATAGCTATAGAGGATTAAATGTCTATATATAAGTATAATCAAGCTGTCAATATATATATTTATATAAAAAAAGCCACATTTTCTTTGACACTAATAATTAGGTGATAACTAGGATTAATTATATATTAATAATATATATATATATATATAATATATATAATATTATATTATTAATGGTAAATATACTTTTGTTATAGCTATATATAGTCATAACTGTAGATCAATCTATAGCCCGGGTAGTACCAATATAATATTTTTCGGGTGAGGGTATAAGGGTGAGGTTATGAGTACTACCTGCGACTTATACTTTCTGACTAAATAGTGAGTAAACATTATATTCCAAAATGAAGTTATAAATTATTTAATATAATATATATATATATATAATATAACTATATTAATATATTATTAATACTATATTCTTATCTTATATTAATCAAGTATTATAATATGAGAGCGGCCGTGAAACCGAACAACATTGAAGGAGAGCTACTTTTCAATAATATATATTATTATATATATTAGTTATATTAATATATAACTATATATATATATATTAAATATAATTATATTAAATAATATATAATAATTATAATACTAATAGTATATTATTAATATATTTAAATATAAATTAATTAAATATATATATATATATATAATTATAATATAATATATATTAATTATTAATTTAAATTATAATATTTAATTATTAAAATATAATATATATATATATTATTATATATATATATATTATAATATAATTTTTAATATATTATATAATATATATAATATATTAATAATATATATATACTATATTAATAACAGTTAGACGTCATTCTATGTAAAAATTTAGGTCTATTAGGTAGGAGCTGAGTATTTAATTAATATATAATATATAATTATATATATATTAATAATATATTATTAAATTAATTATCTTATATAAAATATATATATATATTATATATAATAATATATTAATATATAATAATATAAATATATTATTCTATATATATTAATATTATATATATATATTATAATATTTATATTAATATAAATAGAATATATTATAATTATATATATATAATATTAAATATATATTATATATATATAATATTAATAATATAATATATATATATATATATTATATATATTATTATAAATTTAAAAAAAAAATATATATTAATATATATTTAATTAATTACAGTTGTAGTTTTATCTCTTATTGTCCTGTGTATTTACATATATCAGCGAGGTATATATACAAAAAAGTACAGATTGTAATACGATAATTTTTTTTTAATTTATTTATTAGTGATAAACATTGTACAATGTATAAATATTACATTCCATCTGTTTTTTATTATTAAATTCGGATTGCAGCTTTACTAGACACATTTTAGTCACAATAAAAGACTTGATATCTCTTTCCGATGAAATATTATAAATAAATCAATTAATCTTTTCTAAAAATATAATATTCTGATATATAATCAGATCAATCTTTCTTATTATTCGGTACTTTTATTATATTTTATTTTATGTGTAAATTGTGTGCAAATATATTATAAGGGCTTTTTTTTTTATATCGATTAGCATTGACATTGACATTACATACACATTCGGTAAAGGGCAAAAGCTAAACTAGTATGTATTGTAGAGGTTCAAATTAGAAACAAATATTCGTTTAATATACGTTTCTATGCTCTTCCATATTAGTATTGGTTCATCTACTTCTTACAATACTTGATTAATCATATACATTTTTTAAAACTACTAAGCTTGTTTAATACTCCATTTATTCAATATTAAATTTCATAAATTTGTACCAGAGTTACATATCTTCTAACACTACAATACTCTTAACATACTCCTCGCGTAAGAATTGTATTTATCTTAAAATTACTTATAGTTTACTAATCATAATGTCGTTATATGATATACAGGTATAATAATTACTTCATATGGATTTACAAGTAGTCAAATAACTACTTACTTACTATATAATATATTATACTGCCATGATGTAGATTAGAATCTCGAAAACCATTAGCAAACATTATTACTTCATCGATTGTAATTTTCATAAATTCTAGACATATCATAAAACTCTAACCGTATGCATTAACATTTTAATATATTATGTAAACTACACTAGTTTCATTATTAATGAGTGAGATAGGATGGCTTAATCATTTATAATCATTTGACAAGTATCAACGAAAAGTATTATTTGCATCATATTTATACACGTAATTTTAGAGTCGGAGTATAAATCAAAAACTAAACGTATAGTCACTCTATCGTAAAACTTTGAGAATATCTTCTCAGGAGGTGACTTTTAGTGTTACGTGGTCTGACTGCTCATATATATCACAACGTCATATGCAAATGAGTCTACCAATTGGGGATTTTTCCTTTTCGATTTATTTAAGCAGCTTATGGGCAGAAATGATATCACTATTACGTGGTACATATATAATGCTAACCGGTTAAAATTTTAGAATCTCTAAGTAAATATTTTAATAGAATACTTAACTTCTCCTCAGTCTGCTTCATCATATCATAGAAGCCATACTGTCCACATATTTAAAAAGTATATTCTTGAAATCTTTGAAATACTTCTTATATTTTTTCTTTTATCTTCGTTGAAGATTTCTTGTAAAAGTTGACTCATCTCTGAGAAGTTTACCTTTATTAAACAAACTTTGGGTAGGTTGCTACACCGCAACGCTCACCCAAATTTTATTTTATCATTATTTAATTCTGAATATTAATCCTTGAATCATTCAAATACTCCGTACACTCTCATCTCACTCATACTCTGATATAGATCAGTTTGAGCAAATATATAGGTAATAATCCTATATGTTATTTATTCATTAATTGATAATTATAATTCAATTATTTATGTAATTAAATAATTGTTAAACAAAAATAATATTCATAATAACAATTTATACTTTGACAAAAATTATTATTTCTAATCACATCTTGTCATTGCTAATTTTTTATTTGGAGGGGCTGCAGTCCTCAAAATATAATACCATTATAATAGACTAGCCGCACTGTATTATAAATTATCTACATATTTATATCGACTATAACATATATATACATGATATTGTGATATATAATTATATATAATATATAATTATATATAATTATTAATATATATATATATATTATTTATATATAATATTATATTAAATTTAATATTTACTATTAGTATTTTAATTTTATTTCTTTATTAAAAAAAAATTGTTTATTTCTTATATTTATGTTTCAACATATTTATTAGTGCAATAGGGCACTCTTCTTATATTGAGTAGTAAGTTGCAATTATTTTTGAAGGAGATTTATATTATAATAACATTATATATTAATTTAAAATAAAATTATATTAATTATTAAGCGCTATCTGAGAGGTAGTATTGTTAGGAATAAATAACTATCTCAAATATGACATCAATACAAGTAATTAAGGTTATTTCTTTTATGACCTTGCCATGACAACCAGTGTTTTTAACAGCATTATAATTAGCTCTCTAGTAAGGCACTAAATTCGAAATGTCACATCCTAGATCTATTGAATTTTATATTAAAAATTATAAATGTTTATCTCAATTTAAAAATAAATGTCTATTTAATTAATGTAAATATATTTCTAGTATTATTATGTTATTATATATATTATAACATTTTAAATATTATTTTAATAGTTAAATAATATTAATAAATAGTTTAAATTTGAAAATAAATTTTATTACAGATTGTATTCTTATTATTTTTTTTAGAAGGTAGGCCCGGCCTACTACTGTGCTTCCCGTATAACATCACGCTTAGTTATATATATTAATATATTATATAATATATATATAATTATATATTAATAATAATAAATATATATTATATAATAATAATATATAATAATAGATATATATATAATATATCTATAATATATATAATTATATTAATATAGATATATATATATATATTCTCATAATAACTTACTATCGATTTAATAAGGTCAAATTCAGGTTTACCTTTGACTTTGGATCATGAGATGAATTCAAAAATAATTATTGGGCTGACTCTGTTAAGATCTGGTAAATGATATGCAGTAAAGCAGACCTTAATTGCGATAATCCTCTCCATCCTACATATTTCGTAATAATACGTTTTATCATGCCTTTAAGAGAGTGAGTGTTAGTGTTCAAGGTAGTCTACGTTGGCCTCCGTAGAGGGAGTTGATCAGCAATCACGCGTGCAGTTATATTCAAAGTGAGAGTTAGAGACATCATATTATGATAGTGTCTCTTATCTTGTGACTACTTTAAGTCACAAAGTAAGTAAAACTACGTATCGCAGTATTTTTATTTGGTTTTTTAATTGTGTTTATCATTACTAGCATAGCCATTTAATTTTACTGCTGACGAGAACAGTTCCTTATTAAATGCATCTAAAGTATACATTAATCTAGCACGATGTGATCTTATTAATTAAGTTATGTTTATTCCATTTCACTAGTTGTATATGTCCTGTGATTAGTCTGCTTAGCATCAGAAGAATGCGTTGTTATGCTTTTAATCTATATATTAATGCTGTATCAATGGTGTACAAGACAACGTGAATAGTTTGTGCTTCTCTATGTGATATAATTATTAATAACTTAGATGTGCACACTTGAGTTGTGATCTGTTTATTTCGATTGTCAGGGCTTAAATTGATTCATTTGAAGGTATATAAGAATTATAATGTATATATGTATTATAAATACATATAATGAATATGTGACTATCCTGGGAGATATTCTGTACATTAAGAAGAATCTTCGAGGATTCTCGAGGTTTATGGTCATACACATTAAACGTTGTACAGCAAGTGTTCATGGAAAAACATTTGTGTTTTGTCATGATCGCGTGTACTTCTATATAAATTTATTGATTTGGAGTGAGAGCTAGAACATTTACAAAGACTGATCCGACAGTTATTAGATCCGATTATTTATTATTGAGCCGATTGCTTTATTGGGATATATAGGATCTGACACACATTCATGGTTGTACGCGGCTTCTGGTGTGTGTCTTTTCGGGAAAGTTTGAATATTAGTTATACTATGTTGGACAACTACTATAATTTGTAGTTACTCTACTTGAAACACGAACATCGCTTACTATGAGTGGAAGCGCTCGATAGTGATTTTATATGATGGCGCTAGAATAGAATTGCCAAGATTTAGTTCTTTATGTTATAACATGAATAATTATTGTTATGTATTAACATAGTCCACAAATAATAAACTGAATATTGTGTGACGTTATAACAACGAAGATAGCTGTGTAGTTATTTTCCTGGTTCACAGTTAGTACCAGAATAATCTTATTCGATAATCTATTTATTTTTTATTTCGTGCGAATAGTACAACGAGTTATATTTGGGCTATAAATGTCTCTTTGAAAAACTAGACAATTTCCCTTTATGTAAAGGGTCGAGGCGATCACTGAATATTGATTCTTCTATGGCACATCTATATTCTAGGAGCCTCTGTGTAATTAGTTCTTTTGTGTGAATTGATTTATAATGATACTTCGAGTTTTATCTTTAATATGAAAGACGCTTAAGTGTTGCTCGTCTTCGAAAGTTTGATGAGAAATAATTTGGTGCTAACGAGTTTAATGATGATTAATTATCCTCTAATACCGATCGCATTTTTGTGTCTAAATAGCAAATAAGGAAAATTTTAAGTTGAAGCACTAAGTCCTGACGTATGTCTATAGTATATTTTGAAACACTCTAGTCGCTGCTGAACCGCAATTGTATGTTATTTGCAGCTTGAGGAAAACGCAATAATAATTGCATCGCTGTTATTAGTTAGTACTCAATCTCCCAGGTGGACTTGATGGCGAATCAATTGATGAATGACAAATCTCGTTGCATTTGTTTATCGTATTATCTTTAAGAGTATATATTAGTTTATAACAATATAAGCGTTGAAAACCCTAAGTGCTTTTCTGTCTAATATAGTGCTATTACTCTGATTGAGATATTAATCTCCAGTAGGAACAAATTAATTATGATTATTGAAATACCAACAATTAATTATTGGAAAAAAAATTTCCTCTTTTTTTTATAGAAGGAAAAATTAATTAAGGAGTATCGATGATCTTGTTCATACTTTTACAACAATATTCGCGTACCTTTACTCAATGCAAAAACTATATAAAATAAATATTTCTGTTTCATAAATTATTTTTGTTTTCTATCATAAGTCACTGAGTAGACGTCGCTTAGGACTTGTAAAATTTTGATTTATTTATATTTTCTTTATAGATCTCGTATCTATTTTTCTAGGTTATGTTAGATTGTTAAACACTTCTATTCTAATTGTGAGCTGGACTATGTGATTACTACTGCGTGAGTAGTAATCAAATAGCTGATGGTGAGCTAGTATCGTTTGATAGTGGCCATGTAGGTGTGGATCGGGAAATGGATCACAGTAGGGATGGGAGTGCTGTTTCTCACTATAACGATAGTAAGCCAAGTGAAAGTACGAGTGAATTTATATTAATAATGAGACCAAAATTTAGTGAAAGCTTATAATTTCAAGGCAAGTTTCGAAGCTGGAAGAGGTACTTGAATGGAAGATCGCAAGGTATGATCAGTTCAAGAGTCACGGTTGGATGTCATGTATGTGAAGGGCACGGAAGAACTGCCGTGATTAGGTTGAAGAGTGCAAGATAAATAGTTGTTGGTATATTTTGTATGATAGTGGGATTTCGTGTTTTTATGGTTTATTATATTGTGATTGCTTCTTCTGTATAATTGGATAATTAATTTATGGCACAGATACAAACGAAATATAAATATCAGTTCGGGTGATAATCGACTAGATAGTGATGAGGTTGAAGGTAAGGGGTGGATATATAGTTATTAGAAGATATATAGAGGTGTGGGAGTAATAGAGTAAAGATGAGTGTGTATACAGGTTAGAGTTATTTTAGGTACTGTGGGTAAAGTGGATAATTATGGAGGGGATAAAATGTGGGTTTTTTTATATATGTTGTCTATGCCTAAAGTTGAGAATATAATATGTGAACGAGTGGAGCAGTGAAGATGAAGAAAGAATTCTGGATTATGAAGTTTGATATGAAGTTGATGGTGGAAAGTTTTGGGGTAAAATGAATAATTATAGTCTATGGTAGAAGTATTTGATATATTGAGGAGTATGATGGATAAGGGATAGGGGTGGGTAAGTATATATTTAGTGAATCATTTGGGGTAGGGGAAGAGAATAGATTTATAGGGGTAAATAGTTATTATGATAGTAAGATTGTGATGTTGAATTATATAAGAATAATGATAGTTGAGGGAAAATAAACGTGATGTTTATAAAAAAGTGATAATCAAATAAGTATACCCATGGTAAGAGTATCTGCTTAGACATAAAGGGGGAGGAGTGGCGGTACTTAGGATTATAGTGTTGTGAGTAACATGGGTAAAGAGATAGAGGCAGACTGCTAGATATCAAAATGGATTGATTTAAGAGTTGACGTGGAAGGGGGATTAATAGGAGTCTATTAATTGGTGAGTAGTTATGTTTAAGAGTGGGAGGAGAGGGTGACGATTAGGGAGGGGGGAAAAGAGGAGAGTGGAGGGTGATAAAGGTGGAAAAAATTGGAGGAGCAGTGTGTAAGAGGGAGTTTAGGAGGGGTATGGAGGATAGGTGGAGAGAAGATGAGAGGGACGGGAATTGGGGAGGTGGCGGGGGAGTAGGATGAGATTTAAAAGGAGAGCAGTATTGATGAAGAGGCTAGATTGAGGGCTATTGTGGGAGAGTTTAGAAATGGGTAGCGTAGTAGATACAGCTTAGAAGCGATGTACCGATGGAGATGATTGGTGGAGTGCAGGAGGTTGGAGGAGCGTTGGGATGAACCCCCAGCAGCGTGCTACGACCGAGGCTGGGTGAGGCTTTGTGAACTGGTTGCGACAGGTTGCGTTCGAGAGATAGCGCGATATGGGAGGAATATAGAAGCGCGTGTTGCAGGGCCTGAGCAGAAGAGGGCTAGGGTAGATATGGACTAGGTAGACGTAGGAGCTAGCAGTAAGGAATGATAGGGTAGTGTGTTGATTAGATCGAAAGAGGTGAACTGGCACGCTCATGCATTAGATGTGCGGACTATAGGGGAAGTTACAAGATGTTTGGCATTAGACTAATACTAGATAAAGTCAATGAAGATCGGAGGAGGTTCGAGAGGGGGAATTAAAAGGGAGGAGATGGGGATGTTGGATATGGTTTATGTTTTAGGTATTAACAGAGGTGACGGAGGACGATAGGGAAGAGAGTAGTAATATATTATGTGTAATTAATACATAATAGAGATAGTAGGAGATAGTAGGAGGGGAAGAGAGAACGTGATATAGACAAAAAATGTGTAGCACGCATAGGAGAAAGGAGTAAAATATGAGAGACACAGATTCGCGAAACAGAGGTAGTATGGTCATTTGTATAATATTCCAATTTACTGACAGGCTTTATCGTTTTGGCCATAATTAAGAAGGAATTTTTTTATGTACCGCACGTTGAACAAAGAGAATATATAAAGGTGGTAAGTTATTACCTGTCCAGTCTATATATAGATGGGGTGAGATATTTGTAAGATGCTTGAATAACAAGCGAATAATGGGTAATAGGAGTGGATGGGAAAATTGTGTTGTGATAGGTTATCCAATATATTTTGGATGGAGTGGTCGTGGTACCGACAGGATTGGGAAGAGATGATCATTAAGAGAGGTGTCAATGGGTTATCTCTTCCGTAATATATTGGTAATTTAACAATTTGTGCGGAGAAGTAATTTAAGTGTTGACCTTGGAGGATCGCTGTGTAATGGTAATAATAGACGGTCTATTTTGTACTAATTACTGTGTGGTGGGTAAAATTTGTATAAACTTTGTGTCGAAGCTGATTTTGAGTATAATGAGTTAGTATGAAGGGATCTAAAATCGAGAGGGAAGATGGGGTAGTATATAAAAGGCAGTGTATTTTTATAAAGGGGGAGATATAGAAAGTGTGTGGGGACACCAAGGCAGTTTTTTAAACTAAATCATTAACGATGCTATAATGAAGAGGTAAAATAATATAAATGAAGAAGAGAAATTAATTGTTCAGTATAGGTGGTTTACGATATTTTCGAGTCTTTTTATATATTAGGAAGTATGTGAAGCACAAAGAATATGATAAATTTTGAATTTACGAGCAGTAATTACGAAGTAGGTGAAAGTCTGTAATGGTGAAGAGGTCGATTTCTCTGTCGCATATCTGAAAATAGATGATTACGAAGTATGTGATGGGTACACACTAAAGGTAGATGGTTGAGGTCTATTGGGAGCAGCGGCTATATATACAAGAGAATCTTCAAGTTATGACTTATAGTGAAGAGTCGTAGCGATGGAATGAAGTGGAGTTGTTAATATTACTGGGGTTGGTATGTAGGAGCGTGCTCGAGGCAATGCTGAGCGTGTGTAAGTGGTCGATCCGTCGCTATTCTCATTCTCTTTAATGATTATATATGATGTGTGTATATTTGGATATATGAGAAAAGTGAGAATGAGAGAAGGAGGGGGAGTGGGGAGTGAGTCAAATCAGTAGAATTTGATCTAAGTCCAGGGTTTAAATGACCATGAACTGTTTGCGGAGCATGATATGGTCATAGCAGCCTATGAGTTTGTGTCTCGATAAGAAATTCATGAGAAGAGATTATCGAGTAATTTGATAGAGTACGGATATTGGGATGATATAATTTAGAAGAGTAATGTAGATGCGGAATCCAGTGGGAATTATAAAAATATTAACTCACTAAATGTAAGAAAGTAATAAGAGTAGATTATATAGTATGTATTGAGGAGAATAGAGATATGAAGAAGAATAGAAGGGGGAAAGGGTAGATGGATATGAAAGATAGACAGTGATGATAAGGGTAGGTAAGTATTAATTGGAATAGAAAATAGTAAATGAGATGATATAGATATTTTAATAATAATAATAATAGAGATGAATATATTAAAATGAAAGTAGGAGATAGAAAAAGAGATGATAAAAAAAACCTCATAATGAAATAGATAATAATGATAGAGAGGTAAAGTAAAAGAAATTAGAGCTTTGAGTGAGTACTGAAGATAGAAAATATTGGAAATGGAGTGATGAATGAATAAGGATTAATTATACAGAAAATTTAAGTATATAGTATGTTAATTGAAAAAATAATTATGTGTACCCGTGTGTTGTATGGGATGGTGAAAATACGTGGTGTATAATTAGAATGCTAAGGTACAAGAAAAGTAATAAGATTGAAAGTATTTGAGATGAAAGAGGGTTAGATGATAGAACAGGATTTTAGATGGTGAGCAGTTTATGAATGATTAAATTACGATAGGGTAGGGCTATCGAGAGGCGATCTGGAGGAATGATAAACTAGGGTTTGGTTCGCTCGCATAGAGGCAGAGTTTAATTGTTGATTGTGTCAAGGAATAGGGATATAATGTGATAATAAATAATGAGTAAAGAGAGATGAAGAAAAGGAATAGAATTAAGAAAATAGGAATTAAATTGAGGCATAATATATATTAGATGAATAATAATAGGAAGGAAAATCAAGTAATAGATGGTAAGTAATTAAGATGAATAGAGTTTTGGGAGGCGGAGGGGATAGGAAGGAGAGGAAGGGGAGACCAAGAAGGAGGTGGAATGGAATGGAATAAAGGGATGCCTGGAGGGGGAGGGATGAAGGGAGGAAGAGGTAGGAGTAATTTGGCTGTAGGATAGATGTGGGGTGGAGGAGGTGGGAATAGAATGTGAGATTAGATAAATAGAGAGTGGAAATTACAATATCACATATGAGAATAATAGGTATTAGTAATATTATAATCACATCACATATAATACAATAGGAGAATAGACAGTGAAAGCATAAATATAAATATATATAATAAATAATTATAGCTAAAATAAAAAACACTAATAATATTTAATTAATAATATTATATTTTTTAGTCAATTAAAATAATAATATAATATAATAATAATATATTAATAATATATATGTATAATTATAAATTTAAATTAAATATAATTAATTGAATTAATTATTTATAAAAATATAACAAAAATATAATAATAATCAATATAAAAATATAAAATTTAGTCTATATAATAAATATAATAATATATAAATTAATTATATAATAATTATTAATATAATATAAATAAATAAAATAATTAATAATATATTCTGGAAAAATAAATAAATATAACTATTCACTAATATAAATAAAATATTATTCATATATATAAATAATTAAGATATAATATATATAGATAATATTAATAATTTATATAAAATATAATATGATATAATTAAAAGAAAAAAGAGATAAAAGAAAAAAGAATAAGATAAAGTAAATAGTAAATTATTAAATTAAAGAATTTATAATAAGAATATAAATTATAATATAATAAGAAGGGGGGGGAATCGCGTTTGCTTGGTTTTTCTAATTTAATAATTAATAATATATATATAATAATATAAAATATTAATAAATAATAATATTCAGAATAATATAATAATATAATAATTAAAATAATATTAAATAATAATATATAATATATAATAATATAAATTAAATAAATATATTAATTAAAATATATAATTTAATATTAATATATATTAATTTATAATATAATAACAATTTTAAAGATAATCTCATATATAAAATCAAAGTTGTCCTAATTCTTAACAATTATACATATAAATATAAAATTTAATATATTATAAATACAATAATAAAAATAGCGATATAAAACGTATATATTTTTTCTAGCTGACAATATTCTTAAGAATGGATATTTGTTCTATTCCTAACTTATTATCTGAGACAATTTCTTTTCTCCTCATTTACTAAATTGAAATATCCTAAACATGTTATCAATCTAGCATTTAACTTCACTGATGATTAATCCAATTGTTTTAGAAGACTTCTAGGAAAATATAATAATAAATACTTTCTCAAAGATATACCATAATATAAATTAACTAAAAATTAATTAATTATAATATAATTATAATACAAATTATCAGCTTATACTTAGTTTTTTAGTCCTTTATAATAAAAAAATAAAAATAATAATATATAATTAATATCTTAAATATAATATATCTATTCTAAGATATAATAAAAATAATAATAATGATAATATAATTAAATTAATAAATATTATAAATGATTCAAAAATAAATTAATAATATAATAAATGTTATTAAAAATAATAATTAATAATAATATGTACCGCGAGAGTAATACCATTTACTATGATATATAATATAAATAATACATTAATAATAACTAATAATTACATAATTTATAAATAATAAATAAATTAAATTAATACATGGGGAATTAATATAGGTACTTAAAAACAAATATTATAAGAAAAATAATTAATATTATCATTAAATAAAATAATATAAAATAATAATCTTTAATTATATATTATATAAATATATCAATTATAACATATATATATATATATAATAATAATAAAGAAACTATGTTAATCATAGAAAAATTCAGATATTAAAATAAATCATAATGGTTAATTAATTACTTTACTAAAAGAAAATATAAATAATTTATTTCATTATGTTAATGTTAATGACAATGTAATATATTAATATATAATATATAATATATTAATATAATAATAATTAAAAATATTAAATTTCCCTTAAACAATCCATTAATATAAATAAATTATAAAATTAATTAATAATTAATAAAAAAATAATAATACTACTAATTTATAATATAATATTATGATAAATTAATAACAAAATATATAATATTATAATATAATATATAATTAAATATCAATAATAATTATAATTAAATCCAAAATACATTAAAATTTTAGAAATAATTATAATTAATATTAGTTATAACCATAGTATAATAAAATTAAATATATTTATAAGAAAATAATAATAATATAAATTATTAATTAAATAAATAATTAAAAATTATATTTAAATAATAAACTATATTAATGTAAATTATATTCATAATAATAATAATATAAATATAATTTATCATAATAATAATATTAATATAAAAATGTATAAATAATTATATAATAATAATTATAATAATAATAATTATAATAATAATTAATAGTAAAAATTTGAATCAATAATAATAACTAAATTTTCATTAAAATTCCCCCTACAACTCTAATTTAATTAAATAATGGTATAATATATGATAATCAATCAAGATATTACATATTAACATCAATATCTATATAAACCTCACGGTAAAGAATTAATTTAACCCATTAAGATGATAATCAATTATAATATAGAATTAATAATAATAATAATAATTAATATAAAATAATTAAAATATAAATTAGAATAATTAAATAATGATAATAATTAAATAATATATATAATAACATAATAATATCATAAGTTAGAATTAACATTATAATAAAAATAATAATAAAATAAACAATAACAATAAAAATAATAATAATATAATAATAATAGAATATAAGTAATCGTGAAAATAAATTCAATTAAATAATTAAATGAATCAATATAATAATATTATAAAATAATTAATAATTAATAATATAATAAAATTAAATAATATAATAATATATAAATTAATAATAATTCATTCTATAAGATATTAGAAGAAGAAAAGAAGAGAGAGAAAATAAGACGAAGATAAAAAAGAGAGAAGTAAAAGAGAAAGAATTTGCACTCTGAAGTGCTCCATCGAAGGGGAATTTGTGCCAGTATAGAGAAGTAAAATGAAGATTGAAGAATTTAAACAACAATAATAAAAATAGAATGAGAGAAAATGAAAAAAAAAGAAGAAGAAAAAAAGCACGGAGGAGAAAGAAAGAAGAAATATATATATAATTAAATTAATTATAAAATGATAATCATAATAAATACTTTGAAATAATATTAATATAATTTTAAAGAGATAATAATAACTATAAATAAAATGAAATAAATATATAATAATAATAATTAATAATTAGTATATATTATTTAATTAATAATTATTTACCTATAATATGAATGAGAATTTAAATTTATTAATAAATAATATATATAATATCTAAATAAATAATAATAATAATTATAATATTATATATAAACAATCAATAAAAATTATAATAATAATAATAATAATATGAATAAAAAAATGAATTAATTAAATCATAATAATATTAAAATAAAGAATAATATCATAAAATAAATACATAAATATTAATTAAATTTCATAATATTGATAATATAATAATAGTAGTAGTAAAATAATTTAATGTCTTAAAAATTATTTACCTCATAACCAATATCCAAATTAATTTTAAATATTAAAAATAATAATTAATAATATAAAATAATAAATAATAATATAATAATAATAATAATAATAATAATAATAATCTAATTAATAAATATAATAATAATAATACTAATAATACCAATAATAAATAAATTTTAATATTAATGATAATTCCCAATAATATAATAATAATAATTAATAATATATAATTATAATAATAATAATCAATAACTTAATAATAATAATAATAATAATAAATAAATAAAAAAATACAATAAATTAAAGTATTATAATAATAATCAATAATATAATAATACTTAATCAATAAAAATGTGACTGCAATTGTCAATGGATGGTGCAAAATAAAATTACAGCATACTGTAAAAATTTGGTGGTTAACATTATTTGCCTTTTATTAGCTGCTCTTGTCAGCTTTTTCTTAATCTTATAAATAGGGATAATTGTTCGCTCCTTTAAATCGTGTTAGTGCTGCAACTTTTCGATTCTGATTATTTTGAAATTAGATAATTGGATTGCAGGCTTTAGTATTTATGATCTTCTTTGCTGAAATTTTAAAAAGACAAGAAGTCCCTCGTGCATACTTTTTAATTTTTTTTAATAAAGGTGTGCTAATGAATCATAAGAACGCTTCTTAGCAGCGTGAAAATAACTTTCATGCAACTTTTGTTGCTAATTAAATTATGATAAGCGGGTTCTTGAATAATAGTGTATTTTTGATTTGTCTATGGCCGTATGACTAGGTATAACAGTTATATCATATATATTAAGTATGTTCACTTTTAACAATAGTATTACTTAATAATCTTTTATTCAATTTTTATATGAATATTACTAATTTATATATTAATAAGGTTGGTTAGAAATTAATCTAGTGTACACACCAATAATAATGGCATCATACTAGAAATCTTTAAATTAAATCTTATGAATTATACTTCATTACAATATTACCAAATTAATTCACTGCATATATAAAGTATCGTTGTCAGTCTCTAACTTCCATAAAGAGTAGCGCCTGGATACCGTGCGTTGCTTTGTCATTTATAATTTTTCTTATGGTGACGCGAATCTACCCATGTTGTAGTAGTGTTGGTCGAGCACCGGAATTTTGTGCACCGCACGGCACCGCACCGCACGAAAAGTCATTTTTGTCGCACCGCACCGCATCGCACCTCTGTTTCAATGCGCACCGCGCTCCGCACCACGCACCCCATCGGTACACTGGATTTTTGTGGCTCACCGCACCGCATCGCACCACACCGCACCGCACCTGGTGCTGCCTCCAACTCTACTATATTGGCAGCACAGTGCCCCAACTCACCTTAAGGATAGAGAAACCCAAGGTCATATTTTCGAAAACAGGTAATTTCTTAACAGCGCCTAAGCATCACAATTTTAGAGAAAACTTCGTAACAGAATTACACAAACCAACCAGCACCTCCACCTCAGAATATTGGCGATATTCTACATTACCAAGTGTGAAACCATCGCTTAACAGCGACAGTAGACCTTTCCAATTGTAATTGCTATAATTATCACATTTTGTATATGTGTAAAAATATTATTGTGTTTAATTCCACTAAATGAATATGCATACTTTCTTGAGGATTTGAACCATTGATTCCCGAATCGTCGAAATATAGGAAAGCGCACAAATAAATAACGATCAAACAATATTATTCATCAAATGGGATAAAAATAAAATATTCAGAGCTTTGGTACTTTTATTTATCATAAAAATAAGATTTCCGAAAGAAAAAACAGAAATAATATATACTCAATTCGTTCGCGAGAGCTGGTCGTAACTCAAGTTGGTCGTGAGTCAAGATTATTTTCCCATAAGAAATAATGGAAATACCCATAATGCGTTCCAGACCTCCCAAAGCACCCATAACCTAACCTTTTCATAATTAAAATGGGTTGCATATTTTGCATAAATTACCAGAAACATCAATAATTTCCCTAGTATACTCGCCAAAAAAAAATTATAAAATGTTCCTAACCAAACAGAAACAGCAATTTCGTACTGTACTTACCATTTAAGTTTACATGTTTGGAGTTGCAGGAAAGGGAGATGAATATGGAAGGTGGTTATTGTTTGGAAGGAGAGTACCCTTTCATAAGAACATCAGTAATCTGGCTCTCTGGTGTTTTTCTCTCCTTGGGAGAGTCTGTAGCTAACTAAAACCTGCTTCAGGCTCACTAGTTCTTAACCTTTTCGTATCTAAAAACTGGTCTAAGGTAGTCTGTTTCTGTCTTTTCTTCAACACTGTTTTCTTCGACATGCTGTACATACTAGCTAGATCAGTCACACGAACGCCGCTCTAATATTTCTGCACAGTTTCCTTCTTCTTTTAGATTGCGATTGCTTTAACTCTACCTTTCTTTCCTTCCTTAGCTTTTGTTCTAGCTTTTTGCTGGCTATTTTGATAGCAATTAGCGACATTAATTATATAAAGCACTGCACTCACCGAGATTACGTCCACAAACACGCGTATCTCAAATCAGACTGAAGCTTACGAAAGCTTCTCGGGCATCTCTGATCTTTGTTTACAACCGCACAAAGCGAATACACGTTTTGGCCTCGTCCGGCATTCGGGTCGTAACTCAATACTTTGGTCGTAAGTTAAAACAAAAATTTCTTGGTAAGTTGGTAACCCAAGTTGTTCGTATGTCAGGCCTGTCGTAACTCGAAGTCCACTATATATATATATATATATATATAAATATATTTTATATATTATAATATATAAAAATTATATTATATATTATATATAATATTATATTATTAACAATATTATATTATATATATTTATTATATATAGCCTTTCCTGAATTAGCAGAATACTGGAGGTTGTTGTGCTATTGTGCGATTTTTATATATATATTATATATATATATTATATATATATATTATAAAATTATATATATATATATATAATTATATATATATATTATATTATATTATAAATTGTATATGAGCTATATATTATATATATAATTTATATATTATATATATTAACCCTTTTAATAAATACCTATATATTTATATATTATACCTGTTATATAATATACTATTATATATATATATAGTATATTATATATAATATAATAATATATATATAAAGATAATATATATAAGTATATTATATATATAACCTATAGTAATAAAGATACTATATAATATATATACTAATATGAGATAAGTAAAGATATATAGTAGTGATTAAGTATATAATACTATATATATAATAATAGATATATAAGGATTATATATATATCAAAATATAATATATATATATCCACGGCAGATTCATGGAGCATCAATCTTACCATCGATAATGGGCCTGGTTACCTTGTAAGATTCCGCTAGTGGCTTTAAATCGTTAGCTGGACATTGTGCCTGGAGGACTGTGGAGAGAGCTTCGTGAATAAAACCGGCAATTGGGGGGCTAATACAATGTCCGGGAGAGAGACCAAATACCAGTCCAGAAAAAAGAAGCCGCGACAGGCCTAGCCAGCCGGAGGTGGATTGTTGTGACTCAAGACGCGCTTGTTATGCCTCGGAACCAGGACGGATCTTTTCGGTTGTTGAACCAGGCATAAAAATGGACTACGAACTCGACTACACAAGGATAAGTTCCGTATAGGAAAGATTGATGCTAATACAATGGAGGAAAAGGAGGGAGGAGGTAGTGGTTATGATGAAGGAGAGGACACATGGATGTCTTGGTGTCTGCGAGAACAAGGATTGAAGGGTGAAGGGAGGAGAGTAATACATTGTGATTTACCAACTGATATTACAATGGGGAGATTGAGGAGAGAAAAGTTATGGGGTGGTGGCATTGTTCCTGACCCGGATTTGGCAGACAGAGTAGAGGACATAGGTTTTTTTATAAATGAAGAAAATAATTGCTATAGCACTGAGGTTGAAAAGGAGACGGTGGGCATAATACGGGTTTATGCACCACACCAAGGAAGACCACAGGAGTAAAAGAATGTTTTTTTATGAACAGTTGCAAATGTGGATGACGGAATGTCTACAAGTCATGAAATAATTGTCATGTGAGAATGCAAATATTGACGCACGAGTTAAGGAAGGGAGAGAATAGGTACCTCGATAGGATGCAATGGGGCGTTTTGGAAGAGGAAAGAAACGCGGGAGGAGAGAGTTGTTGGGATATTTGCAGTGTGAAGCAAATAGGTTGGCAGGTGATGAATGAAATACATACTTTGCGCATAGGGACTCACATAAATGGACCTGTACAGGTGGAATGTATTGTTGAGGATTACACAGATAAGTCGATATTGACCTATATACTAATAACAACTGGAAGGTTTGTAAAGAGACGCTGAAAGTATACGCAATCAGAGTGTCGCGATTGATTCTTGGACCAATCGCTTGGTGGTGGGGATGATTTAAATTCTCAAATATACCCCGTTACCAACGAAGATGGTATCGAGAGAGAGAGAAAGGATAGCAGTGGAGAGATTTAAAGGAAGGATGGAAGTGAAAAAAGGTTTTTGTAGAAAAGAAGTCCGTGATAATTATACCAGAGGAAAGAAGAGAATGTTTGTAGAGTATTTAAGGAGAGTGGGAGTATTTTTAAAAAGAAAAATGAAAACATGTGCGAAAGATACGCTGGGAGTAAAAGAACGGGTTCCAGAAAGAAAAAAGACTGCGTGGTGGACAGATGAAGTTTACAAAGTGGAACAGTAAAGGAAAAAAAAAATAAAAAAAGTTTTTAGAAAAATTAGTGAAAAAAAGATCCCCTGAGACAAGAGCGGGATATGTGGTAAATAGAAGGAAATGAGGCCGAGACCATAAAAAAGAGAGCGATGGAGCAAGCGAATTATACGTGGGAGAGGATCGTGGAACAACCTGAGACAGGATAATGGGTGGAACTTATAGAATATTGTAATATATAACATGTCCTAAAAAACCTACAGAGGACAGGAGTCGACTGTGCACACTCTCAGTAAAGGATTAAGGCAGAGTAGAGCTGTAGAAGTGGAACTCCTGAATGAGATAAGCGACAGGTGGGGAGAGTACTTTTCAGAGTTATAATAATCAAGGATGGAAGGAGAGAGAACATTCCGGAATTACGCAGAGAGGAACAATTTACTCCGATATTAAAACGTGGCATGGAGGGTGCTCACAAGAAAAACAAGGAAAGAAGTTTGGAGAATTAAAAGTGAAATATGAAAAATGGAAAGAGTCCAGGATGTGATGGTGCATGACCGCAGTGGCAGATAATGCGATGTATGAGAGAGGTCATAGCGAAATGAAGATGTTGAGATGATATAAATGATAATTCTGAGGGAGACCTTCTTCGAATATACCTGACGAAGTGGGGCAGGAGGCTAGTATAGCCCGCGCGATCAAAATTAGTAGGCGCGCGGACGGAACTGTCTTGCCCTTATAGGGGCATTATCGTTGCTGCCGCATGCCATGAAGTTTTATAAAAGGATATTGGAGAAAAGGCTCAGGACGGAGTCAGAAGACAAGAGCATGATATTGACAAGCACAGTATTGGATTGGCTCTGACGACTGAGGTTACCGCATTCTGATTTATTTTCTCTGAAGATATGGATTAGAGGAAGAGCTGGAGTGGATAAGGGAAATCTGATATATGCTTTTGCTCGGCATTTTAGAGAAAGGCATTTGACACAATTACCTGTTAAAACTTTGTGGGACACTCGAGGATCGTTACTACCAGGATAGAACCCAAGCTTGGATTAGATGATAAGGACTTTACCAGTTAAGTGAAAGTGCCGTCCAGGACAGGCACGTATGAGAATAGGACAGTGGTTTGGAGTGAAGAAAGGTGTTAGACAGGGAGGAGTGTTGTCACCTTTGTTGTTCATCCTGTATATGGACAAGTGTATGCGAGAGATTGGTGTAGAGGAGGGGGAGATTGTTGTGTAATGGCATGTGCGGACGATATTGCTCTGGTTGCAAGAGACAGAGGGTGAGACGTTAACAGAGAGTGTAGAGAGTACTGATCAGATGGGAAGAGGTGCTGCGACGGAAGGGGATTGAAGAGTGAATTATGAGAAATAGACTAGAAGTGCTGAAGATGCAAGGAGAGGGAAGAGACTTAAATCATTGAGCGAATACGGTTGGGGAAAGAAATAAAAGATGCAGAGGAAACTTTAAGTATTTTGGGAGTTACGGTAAACAGCAGTGGAATGATGTAGGAAGGTGAAATAGAGGAAAGAATAATGAAGTACTCAAGAGGAGTTGGTCAGTTGTATCCCTTGCTGGGAAACAGACATGTGACGAGAGGACGTTAAAACACCATATTCTATACCGCGATTCTGAGACCGGTACTATTCTATTTTGATGGTTCGGAGTCAGTGGCTTACGAACAGAAACAAGGAGATAACGATCGTGGCGGGCGGCAGAGGGAGGGTGTTGAGGTTCGATAGATGGGACCCGGTGACCAAGAACACGAGAGATACAGAAGAATACTGAGATTAAAGAGAGGAGTTGGGGTCAGATAGGCCGTGTGAGGATTGATCGAGAGACCAACAACTTGAGTTGGTTACTGGACACATCAGAAGGATGGATGAAGATAGATACCCGGCCAGATTATTTATGCATGGCAGCCTGCATGTAGAAGACCGGCGGAACGACCAAGGAAGATGGAAGGATGGATTGGCGGCGGCTGTGGCGAAGAGAGGATGGACGCTGGATCAGGTGGAGGAACATCGACTGTACGAAGAGATGGTCCTGTGGAGAAGCATTGCAAACGACAGGGGATGACCCTACCCGAGGCGCTTGGTGAGAAAGTGAGTGTATAAATATAATAATGATATTCATATAATATAATAAATATCATAGTGAGGAATAGATAATATATAGAGTATAGGTATATAATAATATATAAGTATATATATATAATCCATATACTCCATTATATTTAGATTATAAAACTTATATATTATATTATAATATATTCATTTATATATATATATATAATAATATATATATATATATACGTATATATATATATACTATATATATAAAATATCCGCGCGTAAACTTAAGTTCTCTGACCTTCGATTTTCGATATATTGTATAATAATATATCGATACGATATCTATTCGATTCGATATATTCTTTTATATATAATATTATAGTATTATATAGTATGATGATATAGCTATATATATAATATATATATATAATAGTAGAGGTATATATAGATAATATATATAATATAGTATGTATAATACTACTATAAGATATATATATATATATATATATATATGAATAGTATATATATATATAATATATCAGCCTCTAGAAGAGCCACAATTTTAGATCTTCAAAACAGATACAACAGCTACCGAGGAAAACGGCAATACAATTGCGTGGAATGCTGGTACAATTTTTGTGCAGACAAATGTAAAAAAAATAAAAAAATAGAAAAAAAAAAATAGGTTAATAAATATAGTAAGTGATGAGTAGAAAGCTAATTTAGAGACTTTTTATACTTTACTCGTTAAAATAAATAGAGCTTTTTAGTAAAATTTTGTTTCATTTTTTTATTAACTAAAGAAAACCCCAAGGGCTATAACCGCCCACCAGATGGCAGGGAGTCGGGTCTCTCGGGCCTTTCCGGCGGAACCAACGGGGTTGGATATTTCCCCCCCCTCCGGGGAGGGTCTCGGAACCCCCGCTCTTTGTTATTTGCGGAGGGCTCGCGGTGGAGTTCCTCCGCCACCGTCCCCACGGGGTATAGGAAAGTACCCTCCCCTCTGATTCCCGATCGGCTCGAGCCCCTTACATTGCCGCGTAATACCTGTGTAATACAGAATAAAATATATATATATATTTTCTTCTTAATAATTGGTTTGTTTAAACTATGAAATAAATTTTAATACTATATCTAACTATTACATGCGGATTGCTCGAAGCTCTACCCCCCTAAAAAAAAAGCCATTTTATGTTTTATATTTATTTTTTAAATTTTCCTAGCCAAAATTTTACAAGGATTTATTCCAAAAAAATGTATTCCTTTTCCCTGTAGTTATCGAGTAGTTTTTAGATTGGGATTGTTGCATCTTACAGAGGGACTGGCCAATATATTAATATATATATATATATATTATATTATATATATAATAAGTTTTAAATTATATATAGTTATTTTGATATATTATATATATTTTATATAGTAAAATATAAAATATTAATGATTATCAAATAATATATTTCATAACCCATATATATGAGGTATATATAATTATAGGTATGATAATTATATATATAAGTAATATAGTGATATATATAAATATATATATAATATATATATATATATATATAATACTATATTATATATAATAATATATATATATATATAGTTTATTTTTAAGCTAAAAAATTACTAATATTCAGTATTTCAAAAAAGTTTAGTCCAGGGAAATGTTCAAAATCTTTCATCTTTAAGAAGTTTTCTTGATACATTAAAAATGATGGCAAATAGCAGAGTACATGTAGTTTACTTCGACCTCGTATTGGAATATTAATGGCCGGTTTCTTTAATTAAATTCACAATTTCTTCCACTTTTCACAAAACTTTTAATCTACTATTTCTAGAAAATGTTGCAAGAATCTAAAACAAATATAAAAACATGTTTAACTAAACAACCGTTTTAACTCATTATATTAACACTAACCAGAAACAGTACATCAATAATTAGAGTTTAAAAAAAAAACGCTTCTTAAAATATTTATTTAAGATATTTTCCTTTGAAACGTTCCACATAATTATGAATAAAATTTTATGATTTCTCGGTATCTTGGGTATAATCGATACATATATATCGAAAAATCGATTTTAAAACTTAATTATCGATAGGTCAGAAAAGAAACACTTAAGTATACCCATTAAAAAAATATATATATATTATTATATATATATAATATAATAAGTATATATATATAATATATATATTAGTATATATATATATATATTTATATATATATATATATATAGTATAGATATATATATATATATCTATATATATTATATAATATATATACTATATATATAATATATATATAAAAATGAGATTTTATAATTGCTCTCCAAAAATTTCAAAATTAGGAAATAAATCCTAACATAGCGAATAAAACAAACCCTGAACAAATACATTAAAAAATAATCTGCAGTTTCTTACTTTCTTCTTTATTTTTTATTCTGTGGTTTTATATATTATATAATTGTTAAAGAGATTTTGTCATTTGGAAATATTAACTTGTTGCTTTCTGAAGGAATGGAAACTAGTTTAAAGAAATTGTGCGTACATGCAATTGCAGATAATTTTGAGAGATTTATTACCCCGTATATAGATAGATGGGAAGAGGTTGTTATTGAAAAGAGGCCAACTTTTGGCCATTTGGGAGTTTAAGTAAGTTTATATCATATTGTTCTCCCTGACTCTCTCAATGCCGTGAACTTTCATTGTTGTTGTCATATAACTCTTATGTCTGGAACATTTCGCGGCTTATGCTTTGATAGTTGTTGTCACAAGCTCAACAACTCATTAAAGGATATATTTCAGAGGACAAGCCGTAATAGGTAAAGTATAGCGAGTTCTGACGAAATATCGATTATTTTTTACGATCTTTTTTTAAAATACCTTTCGGTCACCTCCATAATGTAACAAGCTCCTAAATACAGCGTTGTGTCTCCAGAACCTTACTCACATAAATTTCATCAATCTACCAAAAAATTTTTTCTTCTTTTAAAATTCCGAGTTTGAGAATCCATCTCTTAAGTTTTAGGTCGGGTATAAATTTGTATAATTATACTCGGTTAAATCTGTTTTATACTATAACTTATAACTTCATTCATAAACGTGTACTGATTTTTTTCACAACGTAAAAAGACAAATATGGAAAACTCTTCATCCAAAGTTTGTCAATAAAAAATAATCAATCTATACTTGTGTGGGGCAAGATTTTTATAACATTTGGCAGAGTGCTTCATAGCAAGCGCTGGAATTGTGGGATAACTACTGATTGACTCATGTAAATACTGTATTGTAAACTATTAAACACATGTTAATTTAACACAAATTGGTTTTGGCTCAATTTTGTGACTTCGTTCACCTAAAGGTTTATGTAAGTAGTGTATTAAAACTACAAACAAATTTTAATTTAAACAAAATTGGTCTTAAAATATTTTGTCTTTTTTACAATCATGAAAAAACATCTGATAGTGATTTTCGGCTATCAAAAAAACGAGCATAATTTAGCCATTTTATGAGATTTCGAGCCTTTTTTATATTTTTTTTGAAAATATGAAATTTAAAATGTACGTCAATTTGTAAAAAAAAAAAAAAAAAAAAAAAAAAAAAACTTTAAAAAATTTTTTTTACTATTTGAGTTAAAAATAAATATTTTTATAGCACTTTTTCAATACACTATTTACATGTAACTTTAGTGCGATCAACTGCCACCACCTCAATCTACCATGGTTTTAAATGATTATTTATTTAGTTTTTTTTCTGATTTTTGCACATCTCAAGTTTTATATTTTCAATTAAAAAATATAAAATAATACGCCTAAGAAAACACTAACGATTGGGCTTAATTTCGTTCGTGTAGGGATGAAGAAACGTTGTTCCGAAATGTTCTCGAATTATCGCTATAATCGATGCTTTTTATAATCGATTTTCAAGGGATTATCAAGAGCTTTTCAGCCCCACTAGAAAATAACTGTGTTAGACTGAGCGTAAATAATAATTTTTAAAAAATTAAAAAAATTTCAAGACTATATTTTTATGTAAATATAGATTAAAAAAGTTATATATAAATATATATCTAACGAAATAATATAGTATATATATACTACTTACTAATACGTATACTAAATTATATATGTATTAATAATTAAGTAATTATAAAATAAAAAATAAATAAATTATAAAAATAAAATAAAAAAAAGAAATATATATATAAATATAAAAATTAAAAAATATAATATATATAGAATGTATATATATGTATGGTATATATATATATATATATATATATATATAACAAACTATACTTAGGTTGGGTCAAATTTACGGGCAACGTAGTATCCATCTTAGGTTAGAGTTTAGACCTACGGCATCACGATCGTTTATGTCCTTCCTAGTTACAGTTATGATAAGATTTGTTAAGTATACACATATGTTAATGTAATGATACCTTAAGCAAAACCGTCTACATAACACCATTGAATTAGTTCTAGGTCCTAAACGAGACACCTAACCTATATGGTATCGATCGATGCCATAGATATTAAACCTAAACCTAGATTGGATCAACGTTAGATTGCCCGTAGCGCTAATACAGTTGCACCTAACCTTAGATGCTCTATGTAAGACTGTCATTACACAGAACTCAAATATATACTATATATAGTATATATATATAGTATATATATAGTAATATATATAATATATATATATTATATAATAATAATTGATAAATAACTTTGTTTATAGTGATTTATATATTCATATAATATTATGTATATATAATATATAATACTTCAATATACGTTATCATATTCATTTCTTAAATTTTTTATTGTATCGTACGTAAAAAAATTTCATTTTTACAAAGCTATTTACATCTCCTTCATTTGATTTAATATATTGTTGTCTATAACAAATCGATTATCGTTGTACTCTTCTCTAAAAAATTATCGATTATTGAAATTAGAAAAATATATTAATGATAATTTCAATATAAAAAATCTGAAAAGCATCGATAGTGCTATCCCTATTTACATGAATCTGAGTCAATAGTTCTCCACTCTCAATTTACCTTCGATCATCAATCAAAAACAGCGATTGATTTTTTCATATAATATCGGAGTTTTTAGCCAGATTCATGTAGAACTCTACTATTACCGACAAAGCTTATATATATCTAGTGTTATTTTGAAAAATGCTAAGATACACACCTTATTTTAATAATTATTATTATTATTGCAACAAGGTGTTATTGATTAAAACAAGTCCAGAAACCTTTAAAACCTTACATTATTTATCGATCAAAATGCACTTAAGCCTAAGGTTGAAACATTTGCATTTATTTACGTCTATATCACTCAAATCCATGCCGTTACGGTAGGTTAATGAAAGCCGAATTAAGAGTAATAGAGTTACACTCAAAACCATCTTTGCACATAAAAAGATAAGCAAGAAGGTGATTATATTTAAAACCAGTTTCCGGATACTGAAACCTTTAAAACATTTTTTAAAATTCAATTATATTTTACCAGATAAAGACTACGCCAGTGCTAACAGTGTTGGTTATACAACTAGGGTACAGTTAAGATTAACAGGTATTCTAAAAAATATCGAGATATATTAAACCTTTCAATTCGGTATCTCTAATTTTGTATGAGCAACCCCCTGACATATGTGTTAATATAAACATTTGCTTACATACGTCTAAAATTAAACAAGGAATTGTTTATTTGAGTTCACTGAAAAATCAGTATAAAAGCTCATTTTCTATAAAATATTTAGTGTATACACAGATTACTGTGTATACTTAACAAAACTTATTGTAACCCAAACTAGGATTATAAACAGAATTTAAACATGAAAAAAAATTGTAGATTTGATAAAATTCATATATTAGATGTTGGCAGCGGCTGGTTTTAGCCCTCTTAATGGGTCGAAAGATATAAAAATAATCAGATATCCGCTAAATCTCATACTATCACCTATCAGGCATCTTTCGAAAAAACAGGCAACTAAATTAATCCTCGTCTGTAAAAAATAAATCTTGGTCCTTTTCCTTGATTCTTAAGGTATGGATTCACATTGAGAAAGGCTTCTGTAAAGCTTACTGAAGCTTCCTAAGAGATTGGATGAGGTCTCAAGACAGGCCTGTCAGAACTTCTCGTTATACGCTCACTCCAGGAGTTCTGTCTTGCTCCTTTAATAAGAAAGTGTCGTATTCACCCTTGTAAAAGTAATCTCTCACGACATCAATGGTGGGGTGGCTTCTCTATTCCCCGACAGTCTTTCTCAGGGCTTGTGAGGATAAGTGGAGCTAGGACTTTTTCGTCTATATCAAGACTAACTCTCACACCTCTCCAAGTTTAGCGTTTCTTCCCTCGTATCGAACAGTTTCAAATTACTTACATTTGATATAATTCTATTTACAATATGCACTCGTGTGCTCTCTTGAAACTCCGTTCTCACCTTGTCACCATCTAAAATGAGTGATGAACAGTATGAATATCTTCGGCAGAATTTAGTAGAACAACAGCTAATTGTGCACTTATGTGAGGACATAGTCAACCACGCTCAACAAGGCTCTCGATTACAAAACAAGAACCTTTCCTAAGTTTTCTAGATCACAAACTAGGTATATATATAATATATATTAATTTGGGTTATGTAGTAGGTTTAAAAGGTTTACCTCGGTTAGTCACAAGTACAGTTTCTAAAAATTGCCGATTCTTCTAACTATAAGTCTCGTCCTTTCCTTATCCAACTCTCTGACCTCAGAGTTAACAGCTATGCTCAATCTTAAAATGTACTCCACTGAAGTTTGTAATACAATCCTTGAGTCTATTTTCTTCACTTTATCTTTAAAATTGTTATTTTTTAACGCCGTTTATTGGAAGAGCAGATTGTCACACCCTTTTATAGATTTTTGTCAATGAGAATCTGTGTCCACATTCTGTGATTATATATATATATATGATAGTATATAATTATATATATATATATATTATATATATTACAGGGCTCCTAGCGTGATTATAATCGATCTCACACTTCCAGTCCAATATCTATATTACTACAGATATTTCAATGGTTTTCTTTTTTTTTTATTAAAAATTAATATAATTATATTTATATTATATATGATATATTTATAAATTAACACTACATATTAGTAAGATATATAGTATTCATCTTTCATTACCTAAGAATAGGGCTATATTATTTAAGTGCCAAGTAATCGAAGTAGGTAAACAAAACTTGAACAAATACATTTTAAAAAAATCTGCAATTAGTTCTTCTTCAGTATTCTTACATTTGTTGCTGGTTATATATATATTATATATATATATATATATATACATATATATATATATATATATATATATATACTATAGTATATAATATATATATAATATATATATATTATATATATATAATATATATATTGATTTAAATCTATTATATACAAAAATAAAAAAATATATATAAAAAAAATATAAAAATAAAAAATAATCTATTAATAATATATATATATAAAATATATATGCATGGTATACCATTGGAATTAACTCTTTTGAACCACCCTAGAGATTCACCATCCTCGACTGACCCTCACAAAACCCCGCATCACTCCTATTATGCACATTTCTACTTTCGCCTTTGCCAAACTCTCATTCCTTCATCAGACAATTTCTTTACTAAACTAATCTACTTTCCTTTGGTCTTCCAGCCGGTTCATTCCCAGCACCCTCATCATATATCCGCCTAAACAACCGACTATCATCCATCCATTCCCGTTATGATACAACCATATTAATAATTTCATTCCGTCGTTCTTTCACACAACTCCCATCTTCGTTCATTCCTCATTTTATCAATTTCTTCTCACAACACTTTCTAAGGTTCATCTGAACAGATTGTACCTTACATTTCATTTATTAATTGCACCAGTCACCTTTTACCATTCACAAACTTCCTACTACCACTCTGCCTCATCGGTTCCCTTTCATCAGCGTATACCTAAAATATTTGAACCGATACTGGTTCGATGCTCAACCACTCCAAACATGATCTCACACAGCGGCCTCTTCTTCTATCCCACTACCTTCACTACTCTTACATACGTTTACTTCAAACTTTTTTTTCCACTTCCTTTTCAAACTTACTTCTGATTAGAACCACAAAACTACAAATCGTCAGCGTACAATAAGCAGGCAGTCTACCACCCTCTTCCATTCTCTATCAATTACACTTTCCTCTACTGCCCATTACCTCTAAATTCCTTTTATCACCCCAAACCATTAACCATATTAAACCATTCACTTTTAACTTGCAATATTCCTTATTCACGCGTCACTATCGACATACATACTTTTAATTTTCATTCCAATGCCTACACCAACACCAGTAATAACACTAACACCTGCCACTGAGCTTCACTGTTTATTAATCCTGTCATTCGCTTTTTGAAAGTTCATAAAAGCTAAATACAATTTATTCATCTTCTCTCTTTTTTTTTTTTTTTTTTTTTTTCTTATATTTCTCAATCATTTGTTTCAATATGAAGGAATTTGATCTACACATCCTCTACCACTTCCAAATGCACCTTGTTCTTCGCCGAAATATCACCATATATCTTCCTACAACACACTATAAACTAATTTCCTTATAGTTACGACAGTTCCCTTGATCTCCCTTACGGTTATATAATGGAACTATTGCTACCCTCCTTCATTCGTCCGGAACTATATCCTCCGCAAAGGTTTTGATACACTACCTCCATATCCAGCCAATCCACAATCTTGCCTCCGTTTTGCTATCTATTTTTCACCAATAATTACATCTACGCCTACGGATTACCATTCTTCAACTTTCTTACTCTACCTATTGCCTCCTCCCTACTAATTACCTCATACCAAAATACATATTTCTTCGTATAACATCAAACCAATACACATTGAAATCTTCATTACTGCCAAAGTTATGCAGATTTTTAAGGTGTTCCCTCCACACTCTTGAAACCCACGAAAGCGCCATCTACTACAAATATCAATTATTCTAAATGAAGAATACCTCTTTTATAATTTTTTTAACTCTATATGAGCACAAATCTTAAATATCCTCCGAAATTTCTATGGTTATGATCCACAATTCCTCCACTCACTATAATAGAATAAATAAACATAATATAAAATAATACTAAACGTCTCGAACTACAATTTGATCGACATTTCAACTAAATAAACATCATATATATAAAAATTTACACCTTTCCTTTGAAACCTCATACATATAGACTATTATAAACACATTCAGCCCCATGCCTTATTTAATACACTGTTTTAACTGCTTGCATCACTTTCTTTATTCCATCCTAATCACTGAGAAGGAGTTGCATTAACTTCATATTTAGTCAAAACCTTTATAAAACATGCTTTTGCAACTAACCGTACTCAGTCTTCACACAAACTAATACGTCCAGATTTTCAGTTTCAATTTGTATACTGATTCATACATTTGAATACTAGAGAGTCTAAAGGTTACCACATTACCTTCCATATAGACTTGTTCAATTTAATCTTCTTTTATCTTAATGCTTTACACCACAATTTCTCTTCCTTATCTTATTTCTCCTATCTCCAATTTCATTATTATCTCACGCACGTCGCCACATGTGTCGATTTAATCTTAGCATGAAAATACTATCATATAAAATGAAACTGATTATTACTCATATATTCCAACTTTGCAAGTTGTTGCTGCACGAACAACTCACTCACAATAGCTTCACATCTCTCCTTAAACCAACACAAAATTCAATCATGACTTTTTCACTTCACTCACTATACCATCTCACTCTACAACCCAATACATCAATATTACACAAAATATACTTATGTAATTTAATCTCTTTTGCCTACGCATATATATTATGTTAGATTACTTACCTCACATTTACCTATTCCCTCATATACAAAAAATCACCATCACTCCTTCTACCCACCCACCATACCATTCTCATACTCTCCTCACCTACTTGACCAAAAACAAACGGGAACCTGTTCTAAACTATACACTATACTTCTTATTACAGTATCAATTTATCCACCTATTCAACATGATTCTGTCACCCATATACACAACATACATATATCCTGATAGCCTCTAACTTTAACTAGACCCAAATATCATTCTCAGAATCATTCTATACAGAAGTTCAGCACACTTCAAAATTACCTCATGAAATGTGTACGCAGATTACAATGCACACAACTATTTTAACCTTACTAAAGATTTACATTGAACCTTATTAGAATTTTTTAGTACTCACACAAAACAAAATCCACCATAGCTCTTGTCACAAGTCACTCACATCAGTATTAAATTCGCATACTCTCTACACTCCAGTACAAGTCTATACATATTTAATATACAACATTGTTTAAGACTCAATTCCTTTCTCTATAATGGTGAGGCATAAGAAATAATTAAATTTTAACCTTTTCTAAATACATTCACTACCTCTCTCTTCTCCCTTTCCACAAGCAATTCCTCCAACTTCCTAATGAAAACCCAGACGATTTCATAAAATTTCGGCCGGAAATATAGAAGGTGAGTCAGCTTACTCATGAGCTAATCACGACCATGCAGTTTACAAGCATATGCATATTCGTTAATCGTAGAGATAAGTTCTAGGTTAATGGATAGGACAACCCCAACTACCACTGATATCAACGTAATAGACAACTCCCAACTAACCTCACTCAATCACTTTTAGTCTAGCGTCCTACGACTAGACATAAAAACGTGTTAGGAATCTTCTCACCCCCCCCCCACATCACAGGAATATATTAAAAAGGTGTGTCTGTATAATGTAGTTCGTGTTTATATATTGTGGTAATGTGGTTTGTATGTGATAGAGAGGCTGCTCCTGTGTATAAGAGGAATGTGGATATGAATAGCTAAAGAGGGGCGACAATTGGACCATAGAGTATATATAGACATCGAGTGTGTGCTATTAGCCCTACACCTCCAATTAACTGCGAGGATCAATAATTACATGCGCATATCTTACACGAGAGAGTGAGATAAGACTCAACCTTATATTCATTTTTTATAAATATAAATAATTAGTTTAATTATACTTAAAATAAATTGCGTTTATAATTGAGAAAATAAGCATTATGGTATATATACATGATAAGAATGAAAGGTGATGCGTCATGTTTCTAAATATTTTAGTGTGTAAGAGAAAATGAGTTGTATAATATAATAATAGAGAAATTTGTGGTGGTATAGTATATCATGTGTGGTAATGTATTATAGCATGGTGATGTGGTATTTGGCAGGTACTATATATAATATCTTATAATATAATATAGTTGTAGGAGTATTATATTATTATATATATATATATATTATATATATTTACTAATATATATAAATAATATATATTTATATATATATAATATATATATATATAGGCATAAATTAGTTATACTCATATAGTGATATATATGATTATTACTTTTTACTTATCCTTGCTCTTTTATTATATTTACCTATTTTTATTTAATAATATATATGTTATATATATAATATATGCTTATATTATATATATATATTTACTCCTTTCTGTTTATATATTTGAATAACTATATTTATATATAATCATTATTTATAGTTCAATGAGATTTTTACCAAATTTTCATGGATCTTCCATAGAGGGGTATATATATTATTGTATATATATTTATATATATTTATATATTAGTTTTTATATAGTATAGCTATATTATATATACTATATTATATATATATATATATTATAATATTCTTATATATTAGTATATATATTATTATATATAATATTATATATAATATATATATATAATATATTTACTATAATTATATATTAAATATTATATAGCTATATATATTTATATTTATATTTTATATTATATATATTATATATAATTATATATATATATTATATATATATATATATATATATATATAATTTATATACTACATATACTATATTTATATATATACTATATATAAATATATATATATATACTATTTATTATATTATATATAATACATATTATTACATTATATATATATATATATATATATTATATATATATTTATTATTATTTAATATCATATATATATATATATATATATATTATATAATTATTATCATAATATAATATATATATATATATATAATAGTTATATATAATAAATATATATTTATTATATATTAACATTATATATATTATATATTTTATAGATAATAATATATATATATATATATTCTATATTATAATATTATATATTATAGTTATATATATTATATTATATTATATATATGTATATTATATATATATATATATATATAATATATATATATAATATATATATTTATATATTATATATTATTATTAGTATTATATTAATATATAATATATTATTATATATATATATAATATATATATTATATATATATATATAATATATTTTTATATATATATATTATATATTTATAATATAATATATATATAATATATATATTATATATATAAATATATCGTATATATATACTATATATAGATATATATAATATATATATATATAATATATATATTATATATATATTATAAATTATATATATACTATATATATTTATTATTAAATTTTCAGAATCCTCTATTTTAACTCTCATTATTGAAGAGCTCATAAAAAGAGAGGAATTGAGATACGAACGGTTATTAGTTCTTCTGCCTGAAGATGCAGAAAGTCTGACATGTGATGAAGATACCAGCTACTCTCCCTTTGGATTTCAAGGAATCAAACTTATTTCAAGAAGATGCTCGGTGAGAGTGTGTGTGTGTGTAGCCTGAAAGAGGTTTTCAATCTGTATAATAACTTATAACTAAAATAGTTATTAAATATTCAGTTTTTCAACCATTAAATTCAGAACTTCATTAGATATATAGTTCTTTCCGATAATATGAAGTTTTCTGTTTTAGAATTTCAAGGTGCTGCATTGCCATTTTAAATTCCTAAGAAAAGATAGTGGTGTTTCACTTATAAATTCAAGGTTAACAGAGTCCATATCAAGGTTAAAACTTCTTCAAGAGATAAATTTTTGTGATACTTGGATTAAAAATATAACTATTAGGATCATTGCACTTAATTGTCCTCATTTAAGGTAAGTTATTTACTAACATTGGGGAGATCATAATAAACTTTATTTTTTGTTAACTATTTACCAATGTTATCATTTTCTCAAAAGCAATTACATCATGTTATAAGTAGAGGTCTGCAAGATAGTTATAAAATATAAAATTAGTTACTGAAATTTTTTTTTTTTTACTTTAATAATAATAGATTAAACTTTAATCTCATTTAATATTTTATAGGGAACTAAACCTGCATGGAACTAATATTTCCGAAATTGATGTAGACTCTTTGCTCTCAGGATGCAGTGTTATAAAAGATTCTTTAACAAAACTCATCATTGAGAAAACTAGATTAACTGAGCAATCAGTACAACAATGTCTTCTCGGCTTACAGAATCTAACCCATTTTCAAAGCGACAGAACAATGGAAGCAGCGCTAAATCTTTTTGAAACTGTAGAAACTTCTGATGCGGTCCCAAATTTTAAAACTGATATTTTTAGAGATCAACTTATTTGTCCTGATGAAAAGCGTTTGACCGAAGATTTCGTGAATTGGCTGGAAGAAAAGTTTCCTAAAGTTATGCATTTAAATATTTCGTTACATAATGTCTATGACGTGTTCGTCAGTAGTCTAATAATACAATGGAACCGTATTACACGGCTTGAATTGTCCTCTATGGGTGATGCTCTCTCATTTCCTTTACTACAACGTGCTATCGTATTTTGCAAAAACTTAATTACTCTTAAACTAGAATATTTTTATGATGTAGATCCTGCCGTTTTAGGAAAACTTAAAAAATTGGAAAAGTTAACTTTAATCAATAACAATTACAGTTTTATAAACAGCAACGAAATACAATTTGGCAATTTAAAAGAATTACAAATAGCTCTATTTCAAAAATTTGTACATCCCTCAAAATTATTGAATACGCATTTACCACATGAGCTTTTGATTTCTATACTAGCTTCAAAAAATATTGAAAAAGTACTTTTATATGACCAATCAAGTTTTGTAAGTACTTTAGTGAAAGATCTATTAGAGAGGGGTTGTCTACGAAACCTCAAAGAATTAAAAGTATTTAAGTGTTCGTTAGGAGTTGATTGTATCTATGAATTATTAAATCAAACCATTCCAATTACAGATATAGTAGTGGGATTTTGCGAAAATATTTCGGAGGATGATGTTAACCAAATCTCTACATATTGTAAGGTAAATAATCTTGCAACTTCCATTACTCTAGCTTTGGAAAATCCTTATTACCTCAGATGGCTAGAACAAGATACAAAGGTTCCATCTTAGCAGGGACATTAAAGATTGCATGCTGCATGTTTTAACGTTATAGGTTCAACTATGTAAAATTTTTTAACCATTACTGATTAAGTTTTAAATTATCATTTTTCACCAACCTCATTTTTGTAACATTTTTTAACCATTACTGATTAAATTTTAAATTATCATTTTTCACCAACCTCATTTTTCCAACTTATTTATAGACTCAAAATTGATACTGAAGCCATGTCATTACTGCTCTTATGCAAAGAGGAAGTTGAAAAATATTTCCGGTTTACCTTTTTATAATTCTAATCATTACAAAGGCCGACGAAAAAATTAATATAAAAACGTCAACATTAATAGGTGATTCTTATGGTTTTATTATTGCTGATTCTATATCTGACCTCCGTTTTGTTTTGTTCTATCACTAAGTTTCGTCACAGCGGAACTTCGTTGCATACTAGAAAATTAGCGGAATATACCATTGGAATGTAAAGTAAAATAGTTTTACAATATGTAGAAATCTTTTAATTACTTCTAAACATGAAAATACCTTTTCATCACATAGGCTTGTGTGTCCATTTCTTTATATATCCTATCCCTCTTATCCCTGAAGCTTGTGGTATTGGATTGTCTCCTGTGAGTCGCTTGCTGAACTTCTCGTTGAAGTGACCAGCAATAGTCTCCTATCATAGTGGCATTCCAGTGGCCCTGAAACCTACTTTCCATCACTTTGATATCCTGAAGGAAACGTTCATCCTGCTTCTCACTCACATTCCCCAAATTGTCGGGGGGGAAAATCAGTGACTGTTCAAAAAGTTAATCTTCAGGCTCAAACATCCTAAATCTTTGAACTCTTCTAGCATGTTGGCTACAATAGAAATATACTGTCATTTTTGTTGCCCAAGAACTTCCTTACAACCTGCTTAAATGATACCCAATCCTCCCTCTCATCCTTTTATTTTTGATTCAAAGTTGGAATCTAACACTAATTTCCGGATATCAGGTCCAACAAACACTCCTCCTTTCAACTTTGCTTCTGATAAATTAGGAAACCTCTCGCAGAGATGCATGAAACATTGCCCGTCTTTGGATAGGGCTTTCAAGAACGGTTTCAGTAGGCCTAATATTTATTTGCCTCGGAATCACGTGATAACATACATACATACATACATACATAAGATGAAAGAGTCCTTTAAAGAGAGTCCTTCATATATTTTTAGTCCCTTTTATATTAGATTTAAGAAACCTGATATTGAGTTCTATTAGCGAAATGTTTTCAAAAAGAGATCGAGTTTGAACGTGTTGAATCATGTTACAAACATGTTATTGGAAAAGCTCATAAAAATACATTAAAATGACAACGGTACACGAGGGTGTCAAATTTTATTTTCGGTTCTCATAATGAATTATATAAATTTGGACGGTCTCTTAAACAATTATTATTATTATTATTATTATTATTATTATTATTATTATTAATATTGGTTAGGTTATTTGAGTTAGTTGGTTAGGTTAGGGTTAGGTTTAGTTTTGGTTAAAATTAGGTTAGGATTAGGTTAGGTACCCCAAAGTTTAATGTATTTACCCCCCAGCAAAAATTATTAAAAAACGATAATTTAGTTATCTGATTTTGCTTCCTGAGTCACGATCGGACCTTATAAATAGCATATATTATATATATATATATATATATATATATATTATATATATTATATATATATATATATATATATATATATATATATATATTATATATAAATATTATATATAGTTATAGTATGAGTACTAAGTATGAACATATAATCCCCAAACCTTTTACAATTAGTGTAGTACGTCGAGTATCTCGAAGAATCTAGATACTTACAAGAAAAAAAACAATTACGTATTTTTGGAATTCTTGCCGGTTATAAAGAACTTTGATTGCCGGGAATGTTGTTAAAAATTTACTTTAGTAAAATTCTTGCTTTAAACCTGAATTATTAGGGAGAAAAGTATATCGGGTTATTTTACTTGCCCTTTTACGGTTCTTAGTTAGATTACATTAGGTTATTGGTTGAGGTTGGTTAGGTAAGGTTAGGTTTGGTGAGGTTAGATAAGGTTCACATTACTTAGTAGGTTTTGGTTTTAGGGTGAAAGTCTAGGTTTATGTTTAGCTAGGGTTTGGTTAGGCTTCTTACGGTCTCACTACAGGTTAGGTTTAGGCTAGGTAAGAGTTAGGCTTTTGAATTTAATTTTGTTGTTTCTTTTTTTTTTTTACAGAAATTCCCCGATAATTAAATGGCGTCTATGAGGGTAGGTCGGGGGCTGGATTCAAATTTATATGTGAAGTTGGTTTTACACCTTGTTAAGTTTAGGTTCAAGACCCTTGTAGTTACTTCCGTTAGATCTATATGGCGTAATGTATAGTTTTACCATATGTATATAATATAGTATTATATATAGTATATAATATGATATATATATGATAGATTATATATATAATATATATATATGTACTATAATAGGTATAACGTAATTATTATATATATATACTTATATAGTCAGATATATATATATTATATTCTATATATATATAATATATATACTTTTGTAAATATATATATATATATAGTACGCTATATTCATTAATAGCAATAACTTAAGTATATATATATATATATAATATATATATTAAGTAGATATAATGTCTGTTATCTCCTGTCATATCCATAATATCGGCATTCGATTGGATGAGTAGTATTCGTGACAGTTTTAGGATCAGGCAGCGATTTCTCAAAAAGTATAAGAGATAGGTTCTGAAACTTGAATATGATCTAGGTTAATGGGTTAAGAAGCCTCGAATCAGGTAAATTTGTCAGTCTCTAGATGTATTATAATGGATCACACGCGCGTAACAGTTGGTCACGAGTATATGTATGTCGCGTACAGCGCCTTGTTACGAGCGTTGTTGTGTTGGGTAGTTGAAGATTAGGCTTAATGGGGCAGAGGGATCATGGAGGATTGACAGACCGAAGGTCTGTCGAATGTCGACAAAACAGACAAACGCGAAGGTTTGTCTGTGTTAGTCCTGTTAGGTTCTGTGTGGATTTGTTTGTATTATTTTTATTTTATATTATTTATATTTACAATATTTTTGAAGTGTTTCCGCAGAAAACACTTCTGAGTTGTTTTTTTTAACCTTCTGCGTGTCCTTTCAGCATCGGTTCAGCCTTGTATGCACCGCACCGCAACCGCTTCGCACGCTCTGCTTCCACCTTTGTTTCGCCTTCTCTAGCCTTCTAGCAGACCAGCAGCTCCGGCTCTGAATCCGATCTGACTCCCTGTTATATATATATATAATTATATATATAATATGTATATTATAATATATATATATATATATATATATAATATATATAATAGTAGTAATCATTATATATATATTATATCTATATATATATATATATAATATATATAGGTGAAATGAATTTTTGGCTTCGGCTCTGGGCTTGCAGGCCCTACTTTGGTCCGATGTATATTATTGGTTAGAAGTTTAATCATATAGGGTTAAATATGGAAGGGCATTAGATAGTACGTACCCTCAATTGTTAACGAGATTACATGACCTTGCATCCATCTGGGGAGGGGTGCTGGCCCCCATCAAAATTAAATATTGACGTAGAAAGCTGAAACTCGGTAATAAACAATCTTCATATAAGGTTACTCACATCATATATGGGATTAAATATCCGTACACACCCAAGAGTGGGGTGGTGACCCCTCAATCATATTGACATAAGAACGACGAAACACCTACATCAGAAACAAAAAAATAAATAAATAAAATAAATTAAATAAATTCTTATTCTTTTTGTTTAAAACTTACAAATTTACATTTTTACAATACCCTAAAGCAGGTAAATCAGTAATCAACCACCATCCCGCCACCTCTCTCTGTCCAGTGTGATCTATTGATCTTATGTCTATTGATTAAGGTCAATTTTTACTAAATTGGTAACGTTTTACATAACATTAAAGTCAGTAAATCATGTACATTCAAACCACATCCACTACCATCCAACACCTACCAGTCCAGTTGTGATCTATTGATCTATTGAATTCAAGTCAAATTTTTACTAAAAAATTTCATGTTTACATACCCTAAATCAGTAATCAAAGTAAATCAAACCACCATCAACACCATCCAGCCACTCTCCTGTCCGCTTCTCTGATCTATTGATCTATTGATTAACTAATATTTAGTCGTATTTCGAGTATCATTTTGGATAAACATAATCTAAAATCAAGTTCTTATACAAAGATCAATCAATGTATGTTGACGTAACAAAGTTTCCACAGTTATAGAAGCTTACTAGCATCATCTGAACTATGAATATATCCCACAACGACAAACCTAACTCATCTTAAACAGAAATAAACTGTAAACGTTAAAAAGTTCCACACTTAACAGCGCAGTGAAGTACTAACATAGCATACAAAGACCAACCTATGTCACACTTTTTTCTACTACAGCACTGATAATTTTTACACACTAACAATAGTAAGATTTAACAAAATTTTAACAAACAAAATTTATTTATCATACAGATCAATAGTATACTCACGTAACATGCTTGTTACGATAAAGAAGCGTCTGTTAGCATCATCTGAACTATGAAATAATACTAATGGACAACGACAAACTTAACACATCTATAAACATGTATAAGCAGTTCAAATTAACAAAGTTCGCATCACTGTTAGCAGCGAATAAAAGTAACATACAAGCATCAAGACGGCAACCTAATTCGACATCTTTTTTCTAACATAATCCGATATTTTTACATTGAACCATAGTAACATTTAACAAAAATTACACAACGTGTGTAATTATCATACAGAGTCAATGAGTATACTCTACGTACAAGTTTTCACATCACATAAGCAATACATAGCGATCAACCTGACACATAACGTATTATTATATGTACAGACGACAAACCTGACTATTACCGTTATCGCCGAATAAGCAGTCAACATTACAACGTTCCACACTTAACACCAGTTTCACTTTCTAAGATGTTCCGAAACGTCATCTATTTTACTTTTTTCAAAGTATATTTCTATCTAACGTTTTTAATTTATTATTAATATGGTAATTTTAATAAAAATTTATCAGTATACATATTCACCAAGGATCATCGTACATAAATTTAAATACTAGAGTATTTTGATACATTCTTCGTTTCACTTATCTTAAACATTAAATAAAAAAATAATGTATATACGCCAAACACAATTTCACACGAATAAACTGTTACATTAACCAGTTCGCGGCACACTTACACCAGAAAGTAACTAACAGTTTGTATGCAGACGGTAACTAATTTCTTAACTTTTCAAGCATATCTCTAACATATTACTTAATCTTACAGCTGACACAGTATAAATTTAGCAAAAAAATAATGTCATCTACGACTTGACCGAGCAAACACTGATCATGCAGAATATACTCTACGTGAAGTAAAGTATTCGCCAGACATACAATTGATATGACTAACATAGCGTTACGTGAAACTAAAGAAATATAATGTCAACGACAGAGAACTAACACAACTTACACACGAATAAACTGTTCAACATTAACAAAGTTCCGCACTGTAATACATAGTAGCTAACATTGCAAGTGCCAAAACGTAAACCTATTCCATAGCTTTTTAAGGCTATCTCCTGATAACATATTAACGCTATCTTTACAAAGAAGTAACATTAGGCAAAAAATGGTATCATAACCTTGTCCGATTATCATACAGGCCAACAACGAATATATGCTAACAGAACAAAGTTTTAACATTAACAAGGTAATATTTAACAAAATTTATCATAACCTTACTAAATATCATAGATCCCCCCACGCAAATATGTGGCAAATACGAAGTTTTAATCCAACATAACATAAATAACACAAGTTTTAATCCAGAACGTAACATAAAAATAAGTTCTTTGAGATAAAATCTTCGGTAAAGTGTAATTTTTTTACCGAATTTTTAAAGCAGGTAAGAGATCCAGGTAAATCAACCAACCCGTCCCTCCCTGCCCCTCCCCTACCCATCCCCCTGTCCATGTCTTTGATGATCTTTCGATCCTAAATCGATTCAGGTCAACATGTCGAGTACATTACCGGTTATACAAGTACAAAATAAGTTCTTTATATACTATACAACGAATATGTGATATATCTTCCCTTCAACATTTCATAAACTAACTCTCCCATAATTCCAGAACTAATGAATATATGCACAATGACAAAACTAACACACCTTACACACGAATAAACAGCTAACATTAACAAAGTTCCACCACTTACCACCACAGTAAAGTACATAGCACAGCATACAAAACGTAACCTTTCACACTTTTTCAAGCATATATCTAATATATTGTTATTTTACATTAACAGCTATTGATTTCCGTCACATTTTTCGGGTATCATTTTCTAATAAACATAGCAAAGAAAATGAGTTCCTTTATATACTTCAAAGACTGAGCGAATATCGTATGCTAACATAACAATGTTTTCACATTAATACTAAATAGCATCATATAACCTGAAAGAAGATAACTGTATAACGACGTGAGAGGACCGGTACAACATACTTGCGCGTCTAATAAACAGTTTAACATTTACAAGTTCACACTTAACAACCAGTTAAAGAAATACCATTGCATACAAGTAACCTAATTCATACTTTTTCCAAGCAAATCTCTAACATATAAGATCCAATGTTATTTGAAAAATTAACGAAAATTTATCATTACCATGTCTAATGTATGCATACAGACTCGACGAAAAACGAAAAACATAAAAATATATTCTTTCTAGAAACATAACATAAAAAATAGTTCTTCGGAATAAAATACTCATGGTAAGTGTAATAGCTTGTTGACCGAATTTAAGCGTAAATTCAGTAAATCATATTCAACACCACCGTCCCGCCTCGCCCATCTCCCATACGCCTTCCATGAGACCGTTTTGGAATCTATGTGATCTATTGAGTTAATTGTCATATTTCGAGTATATTTCGACTGAAACATCACAAAAATAAGTTTTTTAATATACTTAACCATCGAATATATGCTATACGGGGAAAAGAGTAAGAGCAAAGTTTCTTTACAAATTGAAAAAGTCTTAACGATGAACACTAGTAACCTGAACATATGAATATAATGTAACAACGAGCACAAACTAACAACCACCATATAGTAGCTAATAAACCTACTAACATTACAAACTGGGCCGCACTGTAACAGGGTAAAGTACCATCTTGTACAAAACGTAACTATTCCCACTTTTTTCAAGCTATCTCTACATATCAATGTAATTTTACATTAACATCGTAAGTATTTAACAAAAATTTAGTAATAACCCTGTCCTAATCATCTACGACAACTCCGATATAAATGCTAAACCTTCCGAATTGTTTACATCAACTCTCGTTAATATTTTAACAGTCAAAATCATCATAACCTCGTTTAAATAAAAAATCATTAAATCCCCAAGAATAATTGAAAAGAACAACGAAAGTTTTATACTTAACCATAACATAAATAAACAAAATTTAATACTGACATAGCATAAAAATAAGTTTCTTTAATAAAATATCACAGTAAAGCTCTCATAGTTTACGATTTTTAAGGCAGTTAAAGTGCAGTAAACTCATAAACCTCCAACTCACAGTCCCTACCCATACCTTCGCTATGATCCTATTGAACTATGATCTAAGGTCATATTTGCGAGTATCATTTTGGATAAACATAACATAAAAAATAAGTTCTTTATAGTATAGACTACGAATATTTGCTTACGCAACAAAGTTTTAAGCAATGACGCTATTA
>JABUQX010078061.1:0-12500 GCA_015478945.1 Trachelipus rathkii
ATTAGCTGTAAGAAAATAAACTTGTAAAGAATAAACCATTTCTCAATCAACCTTAAAGAAGCGGTCCTAAGCACCCAGCTTCAATATATATATTCTTTTATATATATATATATATATATATATATATATATATATATATATGTTTATATACGTACAAAAATGTGTAAAATAAACATAATAATAAAAAATTATATATAAGTAAATTTGATTTTGGGGAGTTTCGCAAAAACCTGGATTTCCATCCGACTGCTGTGAGATTTTCACCAAAAAAAATCAGGAATTTTGTTTCTTGATTTTCGTCCATATAAATAAACATTTTTTTTCTTTTATTTTAATAAAAGTTTACACCTCAAGGACATAGCCCTATTCTGGGAGGGAAACTTCTCTAGGTAATTTCTACCTAGGATCCGGACTAGATCGAACCCAGGCATTTGCCATGCGACTCTGTGGCTCTACCGACTAAGCCACGGTAGTATACGTAAGTATATGCTGTTATCAAAGGACTCTTTCAATACCAAGAAAATCTGAATTAATCCCATTGATTCCAAAAAATAATATAAATCCTTTTCTATAATACAATGTCTGGAATGAACTGGATACATCCAATTTCTGCTGGTATGTATGAATGGCAGAAAAAGCATTCACGTTATTAATTACGGAACAGACTTTTCTAAATCTTCGCCAATCAAGTTTTTTTTTTGAGTGATTTGGATTTATTTGGTGTAAGAGGGTGCTAATTTAATCAACAGATGTAAATATATGTTATTATACGATTTAATCAATCAATTGATCTAATCAATCACTTAAACATTGTTTTATACACAATTATAATTTGCACTTCGTGTAATCCACACCCTTATATATATATATATATATATATATATATATATATATATATATATATATATATATATATATATATATATATATATATATATATATATATATATATATATATATATATATATATATATATATATATATATAAATATATATATATATATTTCATAGTGATACTGCAGCAGATGTTGATTTTAACATCCGCGGATGCGGATGTTTGATATATATATATATATATATATATATATATATATATATATATATATATATATATATATATATATATACTCTTTTCTCTATATATATATATATATATATATATATATATATATATATATATATATATATATATATATATATATATATATATATATATATATATATATACCTCTTATATATGCAATATATTTAACACTTTCTATATTTCGAGTTTAGCCACAATCTATTAATATAATTGTTACCAGGATGTGGGACGGGGACCCAACTCAAATGCAACTTCACCAACCTCTTTACACCCTCCAACCTTAATGAAAGATGTTACAACGGATTATATACTTTTTGCACTAGTATTTAAATTCAAATATAGGAAGGTTGTGCTTGAGAAACATCAATTTTCTGCCTTTTCTGCTGAGTCTGTTTCTCTTTTTATTATATATTAGCCCAGCATTGCTAAATACTCTCTCACTTGGAACACTAGTTGGGAGACAGGCCAAGTATTATTTCCTTTACCAAGTTTTCTCAGAAGCGTGGAGACGTTTTTGCTTAGCTTTCCGCAACTAATAGGAATCATCATTTGTATCTAGTCGTTTTCTTGGTGATAGTTTTCAATCATTTGCACTACATCTTTTGGTAATGCGTGTTTCTTCATCACTACTGGACTGTAGAAATTATACCAGTGAATCTGTTATTGATTTATTTCTAGGAGGTGTTGGTTCTGTAGATTTCGTTTTTTTCCTTTTAATGGGTGGCGAATTAATAGACTGTTCGGATTGAAGTTTTTCAACTGCAACACAAAGTGACGATTTAACTTGTTCTAATATTGTGTTACAAAAAACTTGCCTTTATAACGGGGATCTAGGTAAGTTGCAATAGTAAGAAGGTCATTAATTTCCACAGAAAAAAAACCTTTTTCTGAAAAGCTCTAGATTTTGTCAAATCTTTTCATTCTTTTAAACCGTCATCATTTTCATATGAAGATGGTTCAAAGAATGCTTCCTTAGCGTTGATTAATGGTATTATATCGCGGAGACAGAGCTATAGAGCGCTGATGTTTTGGCATCCTAATCCCATGAACTCTGTTGAACCGATGTGTGTAGAACTTCATGCAGAGATCTTGTAATCATTACATAGTTAAGTCGAGTCCCATGTCTCTCATTTAAAGTTTGCGTTCAGATTCATCTTAGTATTTTATTATAAAATTCTTTATCAAATCTCGACAATAAACATCCGCGCAACATCCGCAGGGCAAAGCGCGGATGCGGATGTGCATGCGGATGCTGTCAGCACACTTTAAAAATATGTGCGGATGCTCCGCGGATGCTCAATGTTACCTGCATCACTAATATATATATATATAATATATATATATATATATATATATATATATATATATATATATATATATATATATATATATATATATATATATATATATATATATATATATATATATATATATATATATATATATATATATATATATATATATATATATCATATAAATCCCCAAAAGGCCAGGCATGTAACTAAAGAAAACTATAACGGGTATTTTGAAAATAAGTGTAATTTTATTAATCAGGAGACATTTTTACCCCGGAAATTAAAAAAAAATAAAAAAAATAACGCTTTTTAAAAAATTAAAATTGTTAAAAATTGTTGAAAAATTACAGTTTTTTGATAAATCAAAGATGCGGCTTACTCCCAGTATGCACGGAAGATGCCAAATGTTGAGATTTTTTTTTTTTTTTTAAAACGGACGAATACCCACGAAACAAGAACGATGGATAGAGTCAGGGTTTCTCGGCCTACCGAGGGACGACGGGGGGGACTTCGTCCCCCCATCCTCAAATAAACCGAACCCCTAAAGGACTAAAAGAAAAATAATATTTTCTCCAGTATTTGGCAACTTTTACTCTCGAGACTACTGCAGCTTTCAAGGTCAATCAGAGCTTGCACTATTTGTGGTCTAAGATATTACTAAATTTTAAGAAGTTTTAATAAATATAAGAATAAAATAATTTTTTTAAGTTTCATCGATCAAATTTCTTACAGAAATCAAAAATATTTATTTTCCTGTAGCTGTTATATTTTCTAGTTACATGCCTGAGCTTTTCGGGATGCTGGGTATTATATATATATATATATATATATATATATATATATATATATATATATATATATATATATATATATATATATATATATTTATATATAATTTTTTATATCTATATATATATATATATATATATATATATATATATATATATATATATATATATATATATATATACATCAACTATATATATATATATATATATATATATATATATATATATAATATATATATATAGAAAAATATAACCATATATATATATACTATATATATATATATATGTATGAATCAAAGACTAGAATCTCTATAATGATTATTGGCCCTATTCAAGAGATCACTTTGATATAGCAAATAATAAAATAGTTTTGGAATAGTGAAACGTTCTTTATTTATTTCTTTATTAATTATGTCTAATGACTATTTTACATGAACACACATTAAGATATTTCACAGTTCAAAATTTAATTGCTTTTAAAATACTTTTAATTTAATTATCATTACAGTATCAATTTTATGACCGAGAGAGCGTCAAGATGTTCGCACTCTGATCTACATTTTCTAACTAACTGAATTCCCATAGGCACTCCAAGGGTGACAAGAGTCACCTCGGTGACCTTGATACTATACAACAAGAAAGAAGGCACCAATTATTTCGGCTTTTACAACAGGACTTCTACAAGGTTTTCTTCCAACTGTGTACCAGAAATCTTGGTAGCACTTACATATATCCTTTATAAATTTTATACAATGTAACGAGTACGGTACATAATGGTTATCTCAAAAGTTGCCTGTAACACCCCCTTCTGACAATTTTAAAACAGTTTAGGATAGAGGAGACAGTGGCTACTAAAGTTAGAGGGTAAAACAATAATTTTCACCTAACATAATAGCTCTCCTACTGGAGGCAATTCTTCATTTCTATGTAACACCTTTACTTTAGGCGTTTTTACCATCTGAAAGAAAACGGATTAGTTTTTTTTTTTTTTTTTTTTTTTTTTTTAAGTGTTATTTTTTCTTTCTAAATCTACTAAGTTATAATATATGCGAACGTTCCTTAAATTTTCTAAATGAGGTTTCCCATTTTTTTCGATAAGTACGTTCTGTTTATTAACTTTTATAACTTTAAAAGGGCCGACATAGCGGGGAGCTAATTTGCCGGTATTAAACTGTGTCTGCCGCACCACGACAAATTTTGCCTCATGTAACCCTTTAGGCACAAAGACGTGTCGATTTTTATAATTGGTGTGTGGAGCCAGCGGCTGCGCCAAAAGGGCGGCTAGCTTTTTAACATATGCATTATATTCTATTGGGGCCGTTTCCGAAGCAGGATCCACTAATCCACTAGGTATTGCTATATTTTGGCCAAACATCAAGTTTGCGGGGCTGAGACCGTTCTTTGTTATCGGCGCGAGTCTCAGAGTGAACAACACCATAGGTAAGAGGCTCGGCCAGTCGGAGGGGCTTAAATCATGTTCCTGCAACATACATCTCAGACAAGCCAGCAAATTCCTATGACTTACCTCCAGGAGGCCATTACATCTAGGATTTGAGCTACACGTAGTCCGGTGCTCCATTCCCACGGCCCTACACACTTCCTCAAACAAGCGACTAGTGAAATTCGCACCTAAATCCGAAATAATTACCTGAGGAATTCCACAGAACGGGAAGAGTTCGTGAATGAATGCATTCAATATTTCTCCCGAATTTATTTCTTTAAGAGGCACAGCGAACAAGTACTTACTGTAGCGGTCAATTAAGGTAAGTAGGTATTTGTATCCTCTTGCATTAGGTAACTTAAGTATGTCAACATGAACGACTTCAAACTTCTTCGTTACTTCTTTAAAAACACCGTAATCAGGACTTATACCTTGTACTGTTTTATTTTTTTGACATGCTGAGCACGTGCGGACAAACTGTTTTATTTTTTTATGCATGTGCTGAAACACAAATTCATTTTTTATGCTCAGGAGGGTTTTATTCACACCCAAGTGTCCTTTATTGTGGTATTCGCTAATTACCTTCTGCACACTCTTTTCCGGCACAAAAACGCGCGAATAGTTTAAAGAGACATCGACCACTAATTCTATCTCCTTTTTGTTATAAAAGAATTTCTGCCTTATTAACTTCAAAGTTGTTTTCTCTCTCTTCGCCATCAGATCATTAAGGTATTTATCTGACTGTTGGTGCTGTCTAATTTCTTCAAAGTCCAAATCTCGCTTGAAATGCGAGAATAATATTTTTGCATTTTTATCAAACGTGGTTACTAAATTTATTTTGGAAATTTCCAATTTGGCCGCTTCAGTGCGGCTGCAGCCTTCATTTCTAACCGAGAGATCGATCGGCGCGTTTCCATTCATTACCAAGTTAATAGCACCTACGTCAGTCGCTATAGTATTCTCAGCCGATTGCTCATTGGCTGTCGTGAATCGGTGGGCGGAGTCACAGACTACACTATTTGAACCTGCATCTTCTCCTACCTCATCCTCATCTCGGGCAATATTATTCGCAAGTAAATATTTTAATAACGCATTTTGATTTTCGGTAATTAACTCCATCGTGATATTAAAAGTACTCAAAATAGCTAGTTCCCTCAATTCCCTAGCATTATAATTTTGTACGTCATTAGCATGATTTATTTTATATACAAACGCCCGTGAACACGTACAGATACGCACATGTTTTCCCGCTAAAATTGCCCCATATTTCTTGAATAATTTCGTTAACCCCAATAAAAGCTTATTTACTGGCAAATATCTTTTTTCTGTTGTATTAAAAGACCCACTATAAAAAGCAAAAGGAGTCCCATTCTCATCGTCAGACATAATTACCGTATTAAAAGCTTTATGATTTGCATAAATGTACACTTTGAGAGGCGCATCAACTGCTGGAAACCTGAGCCGAGAGGCGTGACGAATCGCTTGTTTTATATCTACAAAAGACTTCTCAGCCTCGGGAGACCACGTGATTTTTTTATTAGAGCTATTTTTTCCCTTTAAATAATTATACAAAGGCAATGTTAGATTTGTAAAACACGGTATATTTTGACGGTAAAAGGAAATTCGGCCAACAAACGAACGTACTTCTTTTATGGTTACCGGCCGAGGAACATTAATTATTTCCTTAACTTTTTCAGATAATGGCGCAAGCCCTTCTTCCGTCAAGTCAAAACCCAAATAACTTAATCTTTTTACCCCAAATTCGCATTTTTTTTATTTAAACAAATTTTAAAATAATTTAATCTCTCAAATACTTGTTTAAGTATCACCACGTGGTCTGATAAATCTTTGGTCCCTATCAAAATATCGTCTAAATACACGTGTACACCGGGAATGCCTTGAAGTAATATAGTTAAAAATCTCATGAAACATGAGCTCGAATTTTTAAATCCCATCGGTAATTGTCTAAAAGAAAAATTTCCGATCATTGTACTAATAGTAAAATAATGTTGATCGGCTTCTGCCAAAGGCAGTAAATAGTACGCGTTCGTGACGTCAAGCTTACTTAATACCTTTGTCCCATGAAGCCCACTAAATATATCATTTATATTCGGCATAGCAAATACATCATTTTTCGCCACAGAATTAAGTTTTCTAAAATCACACACGATTCGTACCCCTCCCCCATTTTTTTCCAAAACGCTGATTGGGAAACTCCATTGCGATGGTGCCCTCTTTAAAACTTTCGCTTTTACTAAATTTAATAGCTCCCTCTTTGTTTGTTCGAATAGTTTATGAGGAATACGACGAGGTTTCATTTTTATTGGAACTCCGCTTATATTAGTTTTATAAGGAAAGAGTGAAGCTAATTCCTTCAAGATAGCAGTTGGAATGCTCGTCTCCTCTCCCCCACGTAAAGCACAAGTATCCCCCCCCCATTTCTATTCTTAAGTTTCGACTCAGCGTTCCCCCCTCCCCCAAATTCTCTGAACAAATCATCCCAAGCTTTAAGCTGCTCTTCCCGAGCCTTAAAATTTTCCGGTAAATATGCATTTATAAATAAATGTTTAAATTCAACTACCAGATTATTAACTATAGGTATATCACTAAAAAGTTCATTATGAGCTACAGAAGAAGAAAATTGAGAGAGAGTATGAATAAAAGCCTTATCTCTACAAATTGTTTTATCACACAAATTTATACATTCCTTGCTCTGAGTATCAGTTAACATATCTGTCTCAAAATTAATATTAAACGAAAATTTTTTTAAAAACGGCATTCCTAATATACAAATGGGCAATTTAGTAGTTAGAAATTCTACATCATAAGTTCTCTTTAACCCAAAATCAATTGTAACAATTTCGCGCGAGTATATGTCAATTACGGTATCATTTGCTGCTTTAATTTGACCAATAATCGATACATTCAGGTCTCCATCCATAGGGAGTAAATTGATCTCACTCCCTGAGTCGATAATAAAGACTCTTTTTGATATTTTATCAACAATAGTATAAAGTTTATAATTTCTTACATTATTTAATACAGACAAATTATTTATGACCTGATTTTCTCCAGTCGGAGCATCCGTAATTAATATATTTTGTGAGCCGCTATAAGCCAGCGTGGGTATCGTATGGGTCACATCGATACTCTTGTCAATAGTCGGAATACTCAGAGCTTCATTGGAAGAAGGATGACCTCCTTGTACATGCCAGTGAGCACCTTGCTCGTTACTCTTAAAATTACTCAAAGCTACATTATTATTATTGTGTGTGTGTGTATTATTATTATTATTATTATTACTATCATTATTATTATTATTATTATTATTATTATTATTATTATTATTATACCCATTAGAATACCAAACATACCTATTATTATTCATATTAATATTATTATTAAACCTACTATTAGACGCATGCAAATTATTTACTTCAGCAAAATTCCCATAATTAAAAATACGATAATTTTCATCTAAAATATTCACCTCCCCCCCTAACTCCTGTTCGAGGGGGGATCTGATGCGTTTCCCTGCCTTCTTTGGGGATGTGACTCATGGACTTGCTGACTTTCTCCATTTGGCGGGAATACCAAAGAATACATAGGACAAAATTCCGAATGACAGGTGTAACTTCTATGGAGAAATCTGGAGTGTGGTTTACATAACTCGCCGAGCAACTCAGCATTTACAGTGTTGCCTTGTTTACGTTCTCTATGAGCATTTCTTCTATTTTGAAATGAAGGTTGTTCTTCTGTACGAGTCGGTTTGGCAGCGGCCTCACTCAGCTGTCCTGCGACTTTGGTGAGAGACTTGAGAAGCCCTTTCATCTCTCGAAAGAACTCTTTGTTTACTTTAGCCTCTTCTGAAACTTGAGAATCGTTGTTGTTGTTTGTATTTCGACTCTCTCCATATGAGCCTCTCTCGTGTGTTTGGAACTGTTCTCCTTGAAGATGATTCACGGCCCCCCAATATTCTCTCCCCCTTCTCTCGTGGGGGGTTTCGTAGTCGTTCCTATAAAAGTTCTTATATAAGTTATCTGCTACTTTTGTAATTTTTTCAAGACTGCTATCGTCTGCCAGAGTCATTAAACTTTCTTGTATGCGAGATGGAAGCTCATTAATAAACAACTCATGAACAAACGGAGCACTGTTTTCAGCAAGCAGATCGAATCCTATTCTTCCCATAACATCCCGAACTCTTGCTAAGTAAACTGAAGGAAGTTCTTCTTTTTTTCTTCCTTTTTTGAAAATTTCACTGATTTGACTTCTCAAATTTGGGGCGTAAGCTTCCTCTATCGACGCAATTAACTTTTGAAAGCAATCTCCCCCCAATGGAAATTTGATGGTTGCTACAATATCATGGGGAAGGACGGAAGCCAATATTCTTACGCGTTCTTTTGGATCATCCACTCCATTAAGTTTGAAAACGGTAATCGTTGTGTGTAACCAAGTCATCATATTACGCAAATCTAACTTTGGAATAGCGCCAATAGGCAGACTGGTCTTTGGAGTCCCCCCCAACGAGGGGGAGACTGTGGGGGTAACAGATCTTGCTCGTAGCGGGGTATGAAGGTCCTGACTTCCTTCCCCATCGGAGTTCGAATTTTCTTCTCTCCGAATTGGAGATTTGGGGGAAGAGGGGGAGACGTTCGAAGTTTTTGCAGATGCTTTTGGTGTAGTACTTGACTTTCCCCTACCCCTCCCGGTCTTAAATCGGGGAGATCTTTTTTTATGGCTTGGTATTTTTTTTTTTTTTTTTTTTTTTTTTTTTTTTTTTTTTTTTTTTTTTTTTTTTTTTTTTTTTTTTTTTTTTTTTTTTTTTTTTTTGCCGGTGATATTATTTGAAAATGGAGCTCTTTTTTACAAGACTAGCGACTTTTAAAATAACGGGATTCTTCACGCTATTCCTTATGTAATAAAGTTTATGAGAGCTATTGACCAAACGCACTAAGACTTTATTTTGTTAATTCTTTTTTTTTTTTTTTTCCAGTATATGGGTCACTTCCCTTAGCACTTTTTTTTTTTTTTTGGCACTTTCACTTTCATTAACTATCACCACCGCGTTTATTATTATTAATTATAATTATCTGGCCCTTTTTATCAAAAGGTTGTAATGTCACTGTACTGGGGTCCACCAAAACTATGTACAAAGAATGATCTTTATAATATTTAATTGGCCCTATTTAAAAGATCACCTTGCTATAGCAAATAAGAAGATAGTTTTGGAATAGCGAAACGCTTCTTTAGTTATTTCTTTATTAATTACTTCTAATGATTATTTTACAAGGACACAATTTAAGTATTTTAACTATTGTTCAAAAAGAAATATTTATTCTTACAATATCAATTATTATTTAAATGGGTCTTTGATAACCTTACAAGTTATTATCCCGAGAGAGAGCAAGCTGTTGCCTCTCCGACCTATATTTTCTAACTGACTGAATTCCCATAGGCACTCCAAGGGTGACAAGAGTCACCTCGGTGACCTTGATACTATACAAAAATAAAGAAAGAAACAGTTATTTCGGCAACAGGACTTTTTTGTACAAGCTTTTCTTACAGCTGTGCACCAGAAATCTGGGTAGCACTTACATATATCCTTTATAAATTTTATACAATGTAACGAGTCCGGTACACACACACATATATATATATATATATATATATATATATATATATATATATATATATATATATATATATATATATATATATATGATATATATATATATATAGATAAGGACTAGCTGAGCACGCAGAATTTCTACACTGAACATATATTTAAATAGTAAATATATAAAGCGAGATTAGCTTAAATTCCAAATATATATATATATACTAATATATATATATTATATATATATATTATAATTTATAATATATATATATATAATATATATTATATATATATATCTCTATATATATATAATATATATATAATATATATATATAGGAATTGTGTGATATAATTTCAAATTATAGCTCAAACCAGCAGTCAAAAAGAACAAGGACCCGGGTCCAACCACCATCTGGATTCTAGGTAACAATTACCTAGAGAAGTTCTCTTCCTAGAATAGGGCTATGCCCATGATATGCAAACTTTAAAAAAAATTATGCATTGAAATATTAGCTCTGCGTAAGAATTCTGGTACTCAGCTAATCCTTATATAATATATTATATATATATATATATATATTATATATATATATATATATATATATATATATTATATATATATATATATATAATATATATATATATAATATATATATATATATATATATACTATTATTAATATATATATATATATTATATATATATATATATATATATATATATATATATACAGTATATTTATTTATTAAGGTTCTTGTAGTTTTTCAAGGCACTATGATTCTCTTATAAAATTATAATCTTTAGAATCAGGTTCTTCAGGCCCAAAATTTCTTCTTTAAATGCTGTTCTTATTTGGCAAAGGCTTAAACCAAATCATGGTCTTACCTTTGAAATAATTTTGTCCTCAGCAGCCCTCGAGTCAATATAAGAGAGTTGCTTTTCTTTTCTACATATTCTATCCCTCTTTTCTGCCATGTAGCTATCTGTGGCACATTTTTTTTCTCAGCTTTAATAGGGAAACTTTTCCTTTTTATTTAAAATTAGTGCTAAATAATCAACTGCTTCTTAATGTTTTTTATCTGAACCAACTTTTGTAATTCTTCTTCCAAAACTATTTTCTGAATATTCTGACCCAAGCTTTTGGAAATTTTTTTTGAATATGATAAGCAAGCAATCAACAAAATTTCTGAAGAATCAGTGAAAGTACTTGTATACAAGCCTTCTTCATCACTAACTTTGGATTATTATGGATTCTATATATTTTGAGTCTTTTGAGTTGTTTGCACATTTACTTCATTCTGATTTTCCTGATTAATATAAATAATTGTAGTGAGTATCAAATTCTAACAGCCATCCCTTTGAATTTGGTATATCAAGAAGATAATATATTTTCAGATCAATACTTTTGATAAAATTTGGCTGACTAGGCCACTCCCTAGTCTACAATGAGTAAATTTTAATATTAATTAAACTAATACTTTCCCTTTCAATGTTTTGCTCTCAATTAATTCTTGCAGATTCACCCTAGACAAACCGTCTTAGTATTGAGCAATTTATAACCGTCTCTTTGCATTTCATTAGACCATTTTATTCCATAATATCAAATATTAATTTGAAGGCCATGCAATTTGAGAAACTATGAAATATGCCTACATAAAAAAAATTACGGCAACGAGAAATAAGGCTTGAATGAAAACGGAGGCTAATAAGATTATCACAGATGATCGATCAGCTGATTTCTATTTATAGTGTACAGGATTGCCAACCTTGCTACAAGTTAGAATAAAGTTCTTAAACTTGGCATAAACAAAACCGAGGTCGTAATTTCTTGGGGAAAGCGAATGCCTGTTTAAACGTCAGATTAAAATTAAACTAAGATAACTTAAGCTCCCCTTAAGGCATTTTTTTTATAGCGGTTCTTAAATGTATATACAAATCCTATGGTTGAAAGAATACTTTTAAGAATTTTTGAGCTCAGCAGAAGTACAATGTTGAATTGATGCATTTGTCTTTTCTCAAAATGTCCAACGAAATCATATTTTTAAATTTCTTAAAATCTTAGGAAAGTTGTTAATAAGTTATTGCAAGTTTCTCATTTAATAATCTTTAATGCTTTCATGTTTATAAATTTATTTATGAATGATAAATGGATTTTCTTTTCTTAAAATGAGACAAAAGCTCTCAGTTGTAAATATTAATGAATTTAGCATTTCGTTGACTTGAACACATGGCGTGGAAACACTATTTTCTATTTTAATTTATTTATTACTAT
>JABUQX010078062.1:0-10000 GCA_015478945.1 Trachelipus rathkii
GTTGTGCTTCGTTCATTCAATTCAGGTGTTTGGCTTGTTTTCATTTATCATGACTTATATTTTTACAGATACTTAACTAAGCCTTATGTATAACAGATCTTTTTATATAAAATAATTAAAATTAAGAGACTTCAATATATAGTATTATCTCTTCAGAAGAGTACCTATATGTCAAATTTGTGAGCTGCCACACTATTCCAATTAACTAAAAGTGTCATATATATATATATATATATATATATATATATATATATATATATATATATATATATAGCTAATATTCTTTAACTACTCTCTTCTTATATATATATATACTTATATATATATATATATATATATATATATATAGGTAAAGATATCTCTCTCCATGATGTAAATTATAAATTATTAAATTTACTGTATATGAAACTAAAGTTTATTGTGATGTATTCTAAACATTTTTAGAGGCAGAAATAGAAAAGTATTTAAGGAAATAAAATTTTTATTGCTTGTTTTTGGATCTAGTTTCTTGTATGACATAATTGTATAAAATGTATTGAAAATTAATGTGTCAACAGGAGTCAAACAATTAAAAAGAAAAATAGAAAAAAGAACAATTTTTATAAGTGTAATTAAATTTTTTATGCAGTAAGAGAAAAAATTTTTCTAAGGGTGACCTGACCTATTCGAACTACATTCTTCCTAACCAACCTAACCTGACCAAAGCCTCATTTCACCCCTAGGAACATAGGAAAAAAAATTTCATTTCTCCCCTAGAACATCTATTTTATCATATCAAAGGAGTTACTTGCAATTTTTATTTTTATCCGACCACCGTTCCGTGTGGGCTTAAAAGTAACTTTTTGTCCATATAGTATATATATATATATATTTTTATATATATATATATATATATATATATATATATATATATATATATATATATATACCTTATATATATATATATATATGCCATATACCTATGGCACGCTCAAAATGTTTGTGTAATAAACCTGTAGTCGACCCCAGCATATTTCAAATGAGTACAATAAAATTGGGTTGGAACCACTTACCCCGCTTGAGATGGTACTCCAGGTGTTACCTCGAGACCACGATTAGCTAAAAGGAAATCTACCGTAGCTTAGCTTCCCAAGAGGGGCGAAGGCGTGTCTTGGACACCTAACCTCCGACGGGCCACCCCGCCAACACTCGGGTCAGGGCAGCACTGGGTAATTTTTAACCGGATATTATTAGATATTCAAAGATGTTTTGTGCAATAAACGCAACAATTATTTGTATATTTCAAATGGTCTTATAAGTGGGTTTGAACCTTACCCTTGAATGGTACTCCAAGAGTGTTACCTCGAGACCACGATTGGCTAAAGGAAACCCATCATTTTACCTCTGAAGGCTTAGCTTCCCAAGAGGAGCGAAGGCGTGTCTTGTACACCTAACCTCCGACGGGCCACCCCGCCAACACTCGGGTCAGGGGCAGCACTGGGTAATTTTTAACCGGATATTATTAGATATTCAAAGATGTTTGTGCAATAAACACAACAAACAATGTATCCTTCAATCAGTCCTATTTTCGAGATCGACCAAGTTCAAATTGGTCTATGACTTTACCTCAGGGCACGATTAGCTAAAGAAACCCATCATTTACACCTCTGAAGCTTGGCTTCCCAAGAGGAGCGAGGCGTGTCTTGGACACCCAGCTCCGACGGGCCGCCGCCAGCACTCGGGTCGGGGCGGCTCCAAAAGATATCTTTGGTACCTGGCAATGTCGGTTAGAAATTGCCCAGTGCGACCGAGACAACCAAATCATCCCAGACCCAGCTTCGCTCCCTGCTGGATCGGCTGGTTAGATCGACGGGTTTTCAATCATTGGTCTCGAAGGCATTTCGCCAGAGGCAGAGTTCAAGCCAGATCGGTAGTAGTACAAGCTATTGTTGCGTTTGATATCTCAACAATATCTCCGATTAGAAAACCAATATTACTGACCCAGTGTTAACGATATTGTTGAAGGTAGGTGTTTGCGCCTTCTGAGGCTAGCTTTCAGAGAACCAGACTCCCGCAGCTGTGTCGTGATCTCAGTAACATTACCATCTCAGGAGCATTCCACGCAGAATCATTTGAAATATATATATCTTCGCTAACAACTTATATATATGTATATATATATATGTATATATAATAATAACCATAGCAATTTCCTAACCAACATATATATATATATATATATATATATATGATATGATACCATATAGGTTTCATGGTGCAGAGAAAAATATGTATTTTCAATTTTCCATATATTGGTGGTATATGATTGTCGGAAGTTGTATCTTATAATACATTGTGAAGACCATAATTTGGCGATAATGAAAGATCCACAAGTCAATTTATAATTGTGGAAAAATTATTATTAATGATTTCGCTATTATTATTTGGGTTAAAAGTTAGATTAACTATAATTGAGTATTTATTTATTATATCAAAAATTACATTATTTTAGACTAATAATGATAGACAGACTTGTTAGCATGTAATATGTTAGGATAGTAATTAATTTTATACTTAAGTCAGAAGAATGTTATTATTTTATAATTTGCTATTATGATGGATGCTACTGAATAGTATTTAAAGAGAAAGGACCCTATGTTAGTAGCTTCTTGCTTTGCTTTTCGTTCTTCAGACTTGTGATTGGGATATCTTTCAAATTATTTACGAGTAAAACTCCTGTTTTTTATCTTGATTAATTTACAATCCTGAACAGCTTCCAGATCATTGGATAAATTCTCATTAAAGCTTGGACCTAACATTCAGCAAGTAACAAGTTTTAATAAAGTTTAACCCCTAGACTACAGAAGATTTTTACAGATACTGAACCCTCGTGTCCTCATCGATAAAATATATCGACAATGATGTTAGCAATTAATTAAGATTGGAACGAGAAAAAAAAAAATTTAATATTAAAAATTTAATAATAAAGCAAGCGAAACCGATCATTTGCATGAGAAAGAAAGCACAATTTGGTGATAATACGTGAAAGATATTAAAGTAGGAATTAAAAATAATGTTTCTGGGGAAAATATATCCGTATTTTTTTTTTTCTCATATATAGATTCTGTGTATACATAACAATACAACCAGAACTTAGAGGCAGTAGAGCGCCTAGCCTATGGATCGACGGTCACAGTAAAAACTAAACCCTAGCCTATATGGATAGAGGATGCGGTAGCAATGTTTCTCTTTTTCTCGGGTAAGATTTTTGCACTACAGAATATCGATACGTCGCTGTGTCCCAAAGCGCACAAACGTACGATACGTAAAAAAGTACACATTAAATAGTTAATTTTTTTTTTTTTTTGTATTTAAAATATTTTGATTTGTGTTTATTCACAAGCATATTTACATCTAGAATCACATAATAACAATATATGAAAAAAAAAATAAAAAAATAAAAAAACAACTAAATTCTCTGCACCATGAAACTCTTAAAAATATATATATATATATATATATATATATATATAGTATATATCTTATTATATATATATATATATAATATATGTATATGTATATGTATGTAATATGTATATAATATAATAATAGCATATATGTATGTATATATGTAAATATATATATATGTGTAATATATAAATATATATATATCTTATTAATATTATAATATGTATAATATAATATATATATTTATATATATATATATATATATATATATGTATATATATATATATATGTATATAATAATATATATATGTATATGCTTAATAATAATAATATAACATATATAATAATAATAACCAATAATACAATATATATATATATATGAAGTTTGTGTGTGTGCGCTGTGTTTTTTTTCTTGTTAAAATAATGGAGCGGTGCAGATTTTCATGATCAGCAGATTTTCTCATATATTGGAAATTGTTTTAAAAATGAAAGTTTATTTAAACCTCCCCAGAAATGGCCATTAACAATGTTATGAAATAACAAAATTGTATTTTGCAATGGTAAACTGTAATAAATACAACTATATTTTCTCCATGTTTATTAATTTCCAGGTGCTTCTTTTTATATGTTTTCAGTTGCCAGATGCTTCTTTTTTATATAACTTAATTAAACATTTATTCGTTGCCAAGTAATAATAACTGTTTTCATAAGTATACAATATTTATATATTTCACAAAATGTCTGTGATGTTCAATTTGCATTGGATTTTACACTAAAAAAAAATGTTGTATGAGCATATTAAATAAATAACAACACTGAAAAAATATATTAAAAAACGATTGAAAATTCATTAAACGACTCCATCCTTGATAAATAGATGATCGTGTACCACGCATCTAGGGCAAAAATACGGTATTTTAATATTCTCTTTTTTCAAATATATATATCCTATATATATATATATATATATATATATATATATATATATATATATATATATATATATATATATATATATATATATATATATATATCGACGATGCAGTAAAACTCAATCTAACCTATATTGATCGACAATGCAGTAAAACTCAACCTAACCTACATGGATCAACATTTCCCGTAACATTGTTTCTCTCTTATTTTCGAATTTAAGATTTTGCACTTCAGAACATATCTTGAGACATTTGAATCGCTGTGTCTTAATTTTGACAAACGTAGATTCGTAAGAAGTACGGGGATTGTTAAGAAATTGCAGCTTTTTTTATTTAAGAATTTTTTGATCATGTCTATTCACCATTTTAAATTATTGTTAGTATCATATAATAACAATATATGGAAACCCCACATTTATCTGCAACATAAAGGGATATAAAATGAAACTAAAGTTACCGCATGATATCTCGAAAACTAAGATAGGTACAAGAAAACTGATAACAGATATGGAATCAGCGTATGAGATTTGTATGGAAAATGAAAAAAAAAATTTAATTTTTTTTTTTTTTATATCTCCAAAACTACGATAGAGGTAGAAAAGAAAACTAAACACATATATGGAATCAGCGTATAATATTTTTAAGAGGCTCGAGCCGACGGTGGGACAGAGGGGACGTTTTCCATGCCCCGTAGGCGAGGGGCGGAGGAACCCCACGACACCCAACTAAAGAGCAGGGGTTCCGGAGACCTCCCCGGAGGAAAGAAATAGTCACCCCCGTCGTCCACCCAGAGGCCGAGAGACCCCGACTCTTCGCATCTTTGAGGTTTACCCTGGGGTATTCTTTTAGTTAAAAAAAAAATCTTTCATACATATTTTCATACGCTGATTCTAATATGTTATTAGTTTTCTTGTGCCTATCGTAGTTTTGGATATAAAAAAAAATAAAAAATAAAATTTTTTTTCATTTTCCATATAAATTTCATACTTTGATTCCATATATGTTATCAATTTTTCTTGTATCTATCTTAGTTTCGAGATATCATGCGGGTAACTTCTTTAGTTTCTGGGGATATATATATATATATCTTATATATATATATATATATATATATACTTGCATAATAATAGCTTATTGTAGCCAGCCAATGTATGTATACATTTATAATTTTCTAAGTTTTGGTAATAACTACATCAATAATATATAATATATAATATATATAGCATATATATAACTATATAATATATATATATATGTAATATATACCTGAATATGTTCTCAATATATATGTATATATGTATATATAACCAGCAACAAGCCAGTATATGTATATCAGCAATGGCAACAACTGCTATGCTGCTAGCCAACAACAGTAATAACCAGCAGCGTATAGAGAGAGAGAGAGAGAGAGAGAGAGAGAGAGAGAGAGAGATATCGTGTGTCAACTTATTAAATTTTTTCCCTTTTATAATTAGAAGAAAAGCATGTAACATTCTTAAAAGTTGTATTATTATAATACGTTTTAAGCATAATAATGTCAGCAACTTTTAATTGATTTCCAAAAACAATATTAACAAAGTACGCAAACAATTATTCTGCAAAACGAACTAAGTTGGCATTGAAAAGAGATTAAAATATTTTAAGTCTTATATAATAGGGAATAAGAGTAATAGTTTTGCTCTATTTCTTTGTTGGTTAGAACTTTAATTCACTTAGTGACGTCATAAAAGTTGGATAATACCGTATAATTAAGAAGGAATTGTTGGTTTAATGCTAATATGCGGATAATTCCCTTAAATCTGGCAGTAACGCAGTGGCAGCTCAAGAAGTAAAAAATAGTTTTCTTTTCATATAATATTTTATTTGAAAAATGTTTTATTTATTTATTTATTTATTTATTTATTTGTTGTTATGTATTAAGTTATTAACAGTTATCAATCATTAATGATCTTTGTTAACTGTTAAAAGACTCATTTGTAGAATATGTTTAAATTAGTACGAATACTTAAAAGTCGATTGGTCATAGGAGGTATAGAAAGAGGATCAGGTAAATGTTTTTTTAGTACCAGTAATGAACAGGAGTTGTGAAATGATAATGAAAAGTAATAGAGATATACATAAAGCCAAAAACAACAATTATAACAGATGAGTGGAAAGGCTGCAATTGTTTAAAGAAAAAAGATGTTATTCACTTAACAGTTAATAACCTAACGTAAAATAAGTTAACATAACATAACGTAACATTTAACAATAATTTACCACAACCTAACCTAACCTAAAGTAACCTACTGTTGTAAACTACTCTCTCAATCTTATATATATATATATATATATATATATATATATATATATATATATATATATATATATATATATATATATATATATATATATATACAAACTGCAAAGAAAACATGAATAAAAAAGATATTTTCCTAACAATTAAAGTAAAATTTTTCTCCTTTGTCTCACGCAGCTAGGAGGAGGGAGGGAGTCTCGCTGCCAGGGAGGGTACCACAATACCAAGGCGTAAGAGGTTATTCAGCCGTATTTTAATTAATTTATTAATAATTTTAGTAGCCCCAATATCGTGCTCATCTTCACCCTTCCAGCAGTAAAAGGTGGCTGAATTAAAAAGTGTATTCAGTTTTATGCCAGCTATCAGTAGTTTAGATACAGGTGTAGCTATTATTCGGAACGTTGGCCTATATATATATATATATATATATATATATATATATATATATATATGTATATGTAATAATTACTATTTCATATATATATGTATATATATATATATATATATATTATTTTTCCATTTTAAGCATAATTTTTATATTAGATCATTCATACAAAAAATCAATTTACATTATTGATTATATTTTACAACAACAATATATAATAAACATTGAAATGGGAATTTGGATATGGCTTGGAAAACACACAACACACCTACACACGCACTTGCACACACCCACATATCTATGAATGTATGTATGTATGTATGTATGTATGTATATATGGGTGTGTTTGGCTCATTCGTATATATCTCGTGGGGCTTAGGTATCAAAAATATCTTCTCTGACGTATAGGCCCGAATCTATTTGTTTTATCGCCTTCCCGATGGGTTATGCAAGTCACACATTCTTTTTCGCTTCTCATATACCTATATATATATATATATATATATATATATATATATATATATATATATATATATATATATATATATATATATATATATATATATATATATATATATATATATATATATATATATATATATATATATATATATATATATATATAAAAATATATGTAAATATCAATTTATATATATATATATATATATAAATATATATATATATATATATATATATATATATATATATATATATATATATATATATATATAGTAGCAATAATAATAGCCAGCCTTAGCAGCAGCAACCAGCCAGCAGCCAACAGCAGCAGCGTAGCGCCAGCAGCAATACAGCTTTCCAGTAGCCAGTAACCGCTGCTTCCAACAGCCAGCCTTCATAACCAGCCAGCGTAGCCAGCCAGCATGCGCTATTTATGTAACAGCAGCAGCAGCAGCCTCGTATATGGTGTAACAATAACAGCAGCATGCAGCATATACTCTCTCTCTCTCTCTCTCTCTCTCTCTCTCTCTCTCTCTCTCTCTCTCTCTCTCTCTCTCTCTCTCTTTCCTATCTCTTTCGACGGTTCTCTCGTCTCTCCTGTTGACAATATAAACATCTTAGCCATAAGCAAAAATGTCTTGGAAACCTCACATCACAATGGTTGCTAGAACGGCCTCAAAGAAACAGGAGTTCTGTTTAGACTGCGAGACTTTTTCCTCTTCTCAGAGTTGCTCCAGCTATACAAGATCCGCCCTTGTATGGAGTACTACTCTCTCATATCTGGGGAAGGCTCTGGTTCACCCCGGCGCTCCCGGTTAGGGTCGAGGTCAAAGGCCAGGCTTATAAACTCTTCTGTATCCTTTCCAGTTCCCTTGACCCTCTATCTTTGCGGCGCGATGTTGGTGCTTTATCTGTATCCTACTATAGGTACCGCAGCAGCAGGTGCTCGAGGGCTTATCACTCGCGTACCTCCACCTTTTACGTCGCCCTCGTAGAACTAGGGTGCTGTATCTGCACATGAGTTTTGTGTTGATTTGGAAGTAACTCCAGGCTGGTTCGCTGCGGTGCTTCCTTCTTTCACCTTTGTCAGTCTAATGGAGAGATATCTTCCATCTTATGTTTCCTTTGCTGGATTAATCTCCCCACTTAAAGCCTGCGTCTGTTATACATCTGCGTAATTTGCCTTGGTTGTTGACTCCTGAAGGGGCTCACAACAGCCCCTCATAGATAGGGCTCTGCTTCCGTGAAGTAGATAATGCAAACAACTATTAAAAATATATATATAACATTCCTCTCTCCTCTCTATATATACTCTCTCTCTCTCTCTGTATATACTCTTATCTCTGTTTCCTCATTACTCATCTCTCTTTATATATATATATATATATATATATATATATGCTTTCTTTAACTGCTGTATAGTAACCTTAATAGCCAGTAGCCTTGACCAATGTTCCCGAGTGGATTATAAACGAAATCAGTTTTCAGTTATTTGATTTGGAAGATTTTTTATGAATTTTCTCAATTTTCCCATTAAATAAAAGAATTGTAATATTTTCTGCCGAAGTTCAAAAGTTTAAGATATATATATATATATATATATATATATATATATATATATATATAAATATATATATATATATATATATATATATATATATATATATATATATTTAACTTATTCACGCTGCTCGCGAGTAAGTTGTTACAGCACCGCTCTCGCGCAGCACATTTGAAGCAGAGCGGTCTGCTATCATGCCCTCCAACCTTTTTATGCATCTACCTTATGGTATTCTTTAGTTTAAATTTTTATTTAACTCAATAAATATCTAATGAAAAAAATTTAACTACGAGATAAAATAATTTTGAAAATGAAAAAATATCTCATTTAAGACGGATAATAAAAAGTAAACAAATCAACTTTGATTCACAAATTTTAGTTTAAAATAAATAAAATCTTATTTCTGATTTTTCAGTCGGATCATATAATGCAATTGCTAGTCTCATCCATTTAGGAACATTTATCTCTCTCTCTCTCTCTCTCTCTCTCTCTCTCTCTCTCTCTCTATATATATATATATATATATATATATATATATATATATATATATATATATATATATATATATATATATATATATATATATATATATATATATATATATATATATATATATATATATATATATATATATATATATATATATATATATATGTATATATATATATATATATATATATATATATATATTTATATAATTCCCTTGGGTATGGGCATAAACTTTTTCTATATATATATATATATATATATATATATATATATATATATATATATATATATATATATATATATATATATATATATATATATATATATATATATATATATATATATATATATATATATATATATATATATATATATATATATATATATATATATATATATATATATTAACGAAAACATCGAAAACATAT
>JABUQX010078062.1:15000-32500 GCA_015478945.1 Trachelipus rathkii
GTAATCATATCTGTAATCCAATTCCTGCGCCTGGCGTTCTTCGGCCGTGTGCCGGCTCCAATTATCCTTCTATTGATATCTCTTCTCTATCTAGCAGGCGTTGAGTGTCTTCCATCTCCCACCTCTTTCTTATATTTAACTCCTTTTTCTACTGGTTCTGTCTTCTTTCTCGAGAGAGACTACTATTGTCTTTTGTGAGGTCTGGATGCTTTATTCCAATTCTTGTCTCAGAAGGTATAATTGTTCTTGCGGCTAGTCGTTATAAAGTATCCTTCTGAAGTCAGGTCAACCATGGCATTCCGGTGCACTGGTGTTCGCTGAATCTCCATATTAATTCCGGACTCTAGGCATTATCCTATTACGTCATTCTGTTTATTTTCCACTTGTCTCGGGGCTGATCCCATAAGCCGTATTTTTTACATAATTATATTAACTGATTTTCCTGAATTCAGAGTTTTTCAAAAAAAAAGTTTGTTGGGTGCTAGTTCCATTCTGACTACCTGTGTATCTATGTGATGTCTGCTATGGTTAAAGTATGATTATGTCTTAATATAGTATTTAAAACCCCTACCTTCACACAGTAAGTCCAACCAGCCTTTCTCCATCACATATATTTATCTCTTTTCTTCACCTCTCCATATAAAATCACTTTAGTCCGCTCAGCTTCTTTCCACTTATCGCTCCTTCTGTCTCCCTTTTACCACCTTACATTGAAAATCTGCCAATCAGGAAGAGGATATGCTTAATTTTCTTGTTCTCAATTCCTACCTACATGTCTCTCCAATTCACTCGCTGATAAAATCTCTTCCACTTCTTCACTTCTAAGTAATGTACCCTGTTGTAATTGAGTGCATATATCTGGAACACATGGTACTTCATGATACTTCCTTCTCATGATTTTAAAAGAATTGATCTTTTATCTATTCCTTAACGCTTTCAGTAATATATTGGGCTATCATAGGTCCCACCTAGATATCTTACTTCCATGGGGTTGGGCCTCAACTTTCCTCTTACTCACCTGTAACATATCAAGCACATATCATACTCCTAATCTCTACTCTCCTTCGCTTGCTCTCAAATCTCATCTTTCCGTGCACTACCCAAAAGGCTTTGCAGGCTAAACTCTCTCCTCCTCTCCATCACCGTTTGCTCACCAACGGTTCCATCGCTCTTTCCCTTGCCGCTTGTTTATGTTGCCCCGTAGTCCAACGTTTGCACATCTAAAATTTTTGGTGTGTAATTCGAATTCAAGTTCTCTCATTTTCGTTGCCTAGTACACGTGGAGTCGAAAATTTCCTGTACTGAATCCACAGGAAATGAATCTTGTGTAACCCTTACAAAAAATGCAGGAGTCAATGTCGAGGACATCTCATGCAGAGCGATAAGTACTGCACAAGGGTCCACCATAGCTTCCTAATTTGGCCGAAAGAGGAAAAGATTAAAAACCCTCCTCTTCCGTTCCAGTGGCGCACACGACGTGGTAGGGCGGAGTTGGGTTTGGTGTGCCAATATAACTACGTTTTTATATATACATATATATATATATATATATTATTATATATGGAGTATAATATTATATATTATTACTATATATCTTAATATATATCCATAAATAAATAAAAAACAAATACTCACAACACAACATAATACATCCGTCCATTCTAATCAGAATTTTAATGCTGGAAGACGAGTTTTTTTTTTTTTTTTAATATAGAATTTCAAAATTTATCTTTGTAAATTATTATATTAATTTTGGGTATATTAATGCATGGAAGAATATCCTATGTCTACGGGAGTCTTTACCCTCGTACACCCCGACCCTTGAGTAATGGATAAATTCAAATATTTTATATTTTTTTAGTTGTCGTACTTGCTTGAAAACGTTCTCGTTTTTTAGGGAGTTTTATCGGTCCCAGTAACGGAAAAGAATATATATAACTATATAAGTAAAATATTATATATGATATATATATCATATATACTTGGGTTCTAGTATATATATTATATATATATATATATATAGCATATATATAATATCAGGTTATATATATATATATATATTATATATATATATATTATATATATATTATATATTATATATATTAGCACCTTCTGTACGTTAAAAATGACCAGAGGACTACACAGGCTCAAAAGAGTCAGGAAATGTTATTTGAAAAGCCTGATAAAAAGCCGAAATGACCAGATGTATGGCGTGTGAAGGTGTGAAACGTCAAAGGATGATGACAAAACAGAAGAAGAAGAAAGTGTGTTTTAGACTTGACTATTAAAGTATATGCAAGTGCGAAGGTGAGGGATGGAGAGTTGGAAGAGTTGATTATTATAGTTGATGAGACATACAAAAGAAAATCTTCACCATACTGAAAGGTAGATTACCGAAAGTCAAAAAAGAGGAGAAAAAAAAGAAGATCACAAGCCAAGCTGATGATCCGAGATGAGATAGATGACTTAAAATATTTTCAAATCTTCCTGTTAAGGAGGATAGATTCAAAAACTTTAGAAAGGGTGGAAGTTATGGAGATAGGATCATGGTTAGAGGATTGGGAGGAACCCTCCTTTTTTGCCACAAGTAAAATAAGAGCACGTTTCAAGCATTGAATGAAAGATTTAAATGGATAGGTAGAGACAAAATAGTTTACCAAGGCAGGGTGCAAGCTTTGAAGCACAACTTTTAAAGCCCGTTTGACAGATACCTTCAAGCCTATAATCTTTCTGAGTGTTAAATTCAGGGAGATCAGGAGTAATATCCTAAGAGATTACAATCTTAGGCATATTTGAAGGGAGAAGGGAAAAAGGGTAATAGTTCCGGAATTGTCTATAGTAGAACTAGAAGCAACAGTTTGAACGAAGAGTTCTGCTTTAGCAGTAGGTAGGTAGGTAGCAGTAGGTGTTGTGGGAACAAAGAAGAAGAAGAGTTGACGATTTTGCTCAATTCCAGGATGAATTACAAGTAGTACATTTTTGTAGTTTATAAACGATGGAAATTTCTGAATAGCAAGAATCACGAATGTCCACCTCCATACCTGAGAGAACCATTTCAGTTATAGGTTCTGCACACTTCGAGGGATCTCACCACCGAAACAGAAATAATACTATGGAAATCTAAGAAGTACAACCAAAAGCTAGATAATTTATCAGTTCTAAAGTTCAAAAACATCGCCAAAGAAGGGGTTCGTATACGGAGACATATAAGATGATGCCAGAAACCCAGAGAGAAGGGGAAAGTTTAACAGAGTAGAAAGAAGGATTGGAAATTAAAACAAGGCTTGGTATATCTGGCTCAACTCCACGAACATCGTGAATACTGGCAGGGAGATACGCCATCTACTCAGGGATGTTCGATTTGAGAAAGAGAAAGCTTGATGACCAACTGTATTTTGTGAACCAGAGAAAAGCCATTGACATTGGTGGTGATGAACAATGAGATCACCAAGAAAGAAGTGTTCAGAGAAAGGGGATGGGAGAATATGTCCCATATTAGAGTTTATATATGTTGAAGAATTAAGGATTGTCAGTTGAATTTGCAGATAAATAAACAGAACATATGAACTTAGTCGTTGATTGGCAGGTAAGCCTAAGCCATTAAAACAAAAGTACAAACAAACACATATCGTTGCAATTTCCGTTTATGAATGGATGCTGAGTGACTAAGATAAAAGGGAGACTTCCTATCTGAGGGCGCCTAGACACCTAAATATATATATATATATATATATTATATATATATATTATATATTATAATATATATATATATTATATATATATAATATATATATATATATATATATATAATATATATATAATATATGATATTATATATATAATAAATATAATTATATATACATTCTATATTAATTATATATATATTAGGGTATATATATATATATATATATAATAATATGAGGGTATATATATATATAATCCACTAATCCATTTCGATATTAATAAAATTTCGTCCGATACTTTATTATACCCGTTCAACGGTAAATTCTTATAAAAGGTTGGTTTTAATTTAAATAAAAGTTGGCGGGATATATATTCGTTTACTCAATTTTTCCCCTAACTCCAAACTTTTTACCCTAAAAGAGGTTATTTTACCCTATATTCCAGTATCTTTTTTATACCAATTTTTTTTTTTTTTTTTTTTTTTTTTTTTGCACATTTTATGCTTACATATAGTTAGTAAATTAGGTATTTAAATTGCGTTTTATATATATATATTTTTTTTTTTATATATTATATAGTATATATATTATTATATTATTATATATATATATATATATATTTATATATAGGTATATATTATTGATATTTTTATTGAGATATATATAATACATATATATAAATATATTTATATTAATATATATATATATATTATATAAATTATATGTATAATATATATATTATTATATATATATATAATATATATTAATAATATATATTAATTATATATTACTATATATAATATATAAATATGTATATAATATATTATATTAGGTATAGTATATATATATATATATAATATATATATATATGGATATAGGTATTATATATAAAGAATCTCTATCTATCTAAGTCCTGATATAATATATATATTATATTATATATACCTTTATGTATATATATCATAATATATATATATATTATATATTATATATAATATATAATATATATATATATATATACTGTAATATATATATATATAAATCCTCTATCTATCTATATATATATATATATATATATATATTATATATATATTATATAATAGTATATATATATATAATATTATTATATATTATATATATAATATATTATATATATATATATATATTATATAAATCAAATCTCTCTATCTATCTTATTCTATCTATTTTATCAATATATTATATATATATATATATATTATATATATATATAGGTATAGTTATATATATATTATATATATATAATATATATAATATTAGTATATATATATATGAAGGCTCATGTCGATTATCCTCTCACTATATTAAGTATATATATTTATACAATATATATATATATAATATATATATATATAAGTAGATATATATATATAATATATAATATATATATATATATATACTATATATATATATTATATATATACAGTATATATAATACATATATATATATATACATATGTATATATATAGGGTATATATATATTATATTTATATTATATATATAATATATATATATATATATATATATTATCTATATATATAGCTTCATATATGATATAATATATCATATATATATCTATCTCTCCCTCTGGCCACCCTCCCTTCAGAGAGGCCACACCTCGCCAATATATCCCTTCGCCGCAGCCGCCTCCTCCAAAGATCGCTTAGATTTGTGATGTCCCAGATTGCTTTTTGAAGATAGTTAGCAGGAAACTCTAGAAGAAAATGGAACACAGTTTCCGGGGCCTGGTTGCATTTTGTGCAGATATTTGATGTGACATGGTTAAGCTTAAACTTATATTTGTAGTATTTCAGGTTTGGGTTTTGGTCGCATTTAAGTTTGGCCAAAGATGATTGGACTGTTAGAGGAAGAGAGTCGAATTCAGATGCAATTTCTGGTGGATGTTCATTTAGTATATTGTTTGGTTATCGGTTTCTTAAATAATTTTCAGTTAGATGTGTATGTATTTGTTTGGTATAAGTTGTGTTGCCTTGTGGGGGCCGAATGTTGTTTAGTATGACGAATATATTTATACATGGGAAAGAATTAGGTTGTTTTAACCTGTGGTTAGTAGGGTTGGAAAGCACAATGGGGCATGGGTGTTGTGGTGTTTGTGTTTTAGCGTAGAACTGTGTACCTATCATTTCTAAATGTTTATCTATAGGTAATGTGTTTTGTTTCTTCGTGCAAATCTTGTTGTGGAGTTGTAGTTGTGCAACCTGTTATAATTCTGCCAACCTTGTTTTGGTTGGTTTGAAGTTTTCTCATTTTTCCTTTGGTTAATAATGGATGCCACATAGGTGACGAGTTATTTAGTGTTGGACGGATGTATTGTTTGTAGATGGTGATGGATATATGTTTATTATTATTAATTATCAGTGCCAGCTATGGTTTTTAGTAAGTTTAGTTTCCTATTTGCTGATGTTATGTTTTCAATGTATTTTGTGAAGGTTAGATGTCCGTCCAGTGTTACTCTGAAGATTTTGGGTGTTTTGTTTAGTGTGGATAGCTATATTATTTATGAAGATGTTGGGGGTTGATAGTACCAAAAGTTGGCGGGTCTGTTTTAATTAAACGTGAATGATGATTTATTAGGGTGATGCAAGAAAAATAAAAACCCCCCCCAATTCTTTTCGTCAGTTTTAACTTTCAACGTTTGAATTATAGCGTTTGATGTGGATTGCTTGGGTCAGAAGAATTGTGGTGGTTTTAGGTCTGGGTCGTGTTTGAGTTTGAGTTATTGAATGAGATTTTGATTCATCTTTCGGACTAGAGGGGCTTTTCAACATACGTTTGTTGAGTAGTGGTGTTTATGGCTGGTTAGCGTAGGCCCGGCTGTGAATAAGTCTGAATAAGGTATGTTTGATATAATTAAGCTTCTTTGAGTAGGCTATGTTTCGTTTTTGGCATATTTTAATATCACGTAGCAATAATACATATATAATATATATATCTGAAATATAATATAGATATAATCATACATTTTAATATTATTATATAGTTGAATATATGTATCTAATTATAAATGATATATAAGTATATATTTAGGGTATAATATATATAAACTACCGGTTACATATATTAGTCTACATTATACCTACCTTAATAATTAAACACTATAGATCACGACGATCACTCAACATTCAACTTTCGCGAGAATTATCGTTCTTTAGCTGGTCTCTTTGGGGATACTAGTCGTTGATACGCTTGAGGTGAGAGCAGTTATACCTTCGATGTTGTTATTTAGAGATACAACCGCTAAATTTGATTTTATCTTCATGAACAATCAACTCACTTCAATTTGCTTCGGTGAATTATATTCTGATTTTTATTTAAATAAGAAAGAAGTTAAATTTATATCCCAAATAACAATGGTGGGAAAAATTAAAAAAATAAAACAAAAAAAAAATATATCTATTGAACTTTTTTTTTTATAATACAGAAATTTTAATATAATTATTAATAATGTTCTCGTATAAAAGTCTCGCACCGCACGCCGGAGGTCGGTGGTGGTCCTTGCGTGCCTCCGTGTCGCACGCATTCGCATCGCGTCGACTAGTGTCGATTATACCATTTATAATATTTTAATTAATTTATATGTATTATTAGTCCTTATTTATTGGTGGATTGATGTGATCATTCAGGTGGACTATTGAGTATATTGATTATCATTACTTATTTGTCAGGTTAGTTATTACTATCTACGATCGAAGATATTGAGATCACGGAGTGATCTCAATTTCCAGCCGACTCTTTTTTACCTAAACTCCGGCCTCCGACTCCTCCAGGCTTCCAACTCTCGCGCTCCGGCTTCCGGTATCAGGGTTCGGTTCTGGTTCGCGATGATAATCTGTTAGGTTGATGTGATCAGGTCTGTATTATTATTTATATAGTGGTAATATAATTATTATATATTATGTATGTGTGATATTAGTATTTATTACTTTGGTATTCATGGTAACATATATTATTTCTCATTATCTCTCTCTATTATTTGAGTGGATTATTATTACTTTTTTTATGTTATTATTATTTACTCACCGCCCAGCAGGTTTCATTTCTGCATTCTCGCGTTCTGGCCACAGTGGGACGTTTTATGGTACTTATGGTCCTACTATATATTGTGGTTATAGAGGAGTGTTATGGGGAATTGGTTAGATTAGATGGTGACACTGCTAGTACCATTCGTCGATAGTGGGAGCTGATGGTGTAGGCTCCCTTTTTGTTGGCCTCGGAGTACCCGCGAGAGGAGAGCGCCGTTGTCCTATCCGCCCTTCGCTCTTAAAATCAGAAGCTGGTTCCGTATATATATTGAGTTGAAATTTGGGTTGAAGCAGCTTCTAGGAGTGGACGTGAAATTTACTAGACGAATACATGGTTGGTATCCGGTGGAGGAGGTGCTGATGAGTGCTGGCACCTGTGTGAGGTGATTAGGAGGCCAACTGTCGAATCCGAGTTAATAAACAGTCTGTGAATACAACAATGTTTTGGTGTCCTTATAAGGATTTATCGAGATGGTCGATGGTGGTATATTGATCTCGAATTATGATAAGGTTTTATAAGCGGGGACCCGTGTATGACGTGTGTAACTAGGCCCCCCAATTGATGGGTCTCGTGTCGGAAAAAAAGAGCACCAGAGTGCAAAAACAAGAGGTCGAAGGAGGAAGTGAAGAAGGATGAAAGATGAAAAATGAAGAGGGAAAGAATGAAGAAGGAGTCTGACTCAGAGGACAATTAGGAAAAAAAAAAAGTTTGGGGGCAAAACCCCTGGGGGCCCGCAAACCGGTGCCGGCTCCGGTGCGGTGCCGAGTTTATTAAAAAATTTGTGTAATGATACAAATGTTGGTGTCTTTATATATGTTTTTTCGAGTCTGTAGATTTCGAAACTAATGGTTTCCCCCCCAAGAAAAAAAAACCAATCAAGAAAATAAATAAATAATTAAAAATAAATAAATAAATAAATAAAATAAAATAAAATTTCTTACACTTTTTAATGTTTATAACTTACAAATTTACGTTTTACATACACCTAAAGCAGTAAATCACTAAATCAAAAAACTATCCAACCTCCCTACCTCCCTCCTGACCGTCTGTGATCTATTGATCTATTGATTAAGGTACCATTTTGATTTTCACATAAAAAATGTAACGTTTTACATACCCACGTATAAGCAGTTAAAATCACTAAAGTCAAAAACCACTATCCAAACCTCCCTACCTGACCACACATCTGGTGATCTATTGTGATCTATTGATTAATTTCAATTTTACTAAATTGTAAAACGTTTTTTACCATACCTCTAATCAAAAGTAATCACTAAATCAAACCATCCTACCTACCCTCCTCCTTTGAACCATACTTGATCTAATTGATCTATTGATTAAGGTCTAATTTGTACTTAAATTGTACGTTTTTAACATACCCTAAAATCAGTAAATCGCTTAAATCAAAACAAGCCATCCAGCCAAGCATCCAAGGCCACCCTCATCGATAACCATTCCTTTATTCTATTTCTATTGATTCAAGTCACAATTTGAGTAATCATTTTTTGAATAAACATAAACAAATAAAATCAAGTTTCTTTTATAACAAACATCAATCAATATTGTTGGACGTACAAAGTTTTTCAACATTACAATTATAAAGCTTACTGCATCATCTGAAACTATTGAATCTCATACACCACAACTGACAAACTATGCACACTTAGAAAGCAGATGAATCAAACTGGTAGAGCGGCAGCACAAAGTTCCCAACACTACAACAGTAAAGTAACTAATAATAGCAATACAAAAACGTATTTAGCATACACCTATCCCTAACTAGCATAATACCTTAAAGGGTAAAAACAAACAAAGTAATCAAGTTTATGTCGGTCTGTCTCTTTTAAACTGATCATAAATGAAAGTTTAACAACAGCACACAGTACACACACACAGGGGGGACACTACACACCAGCACACAACACACACCACACACCACACAACTCTCTAGCCACGAATAAACATCCAACCCCAACATCTTAAACAACAAAAGCGTACATAAGGGGACAGTAAAACAAGTTTTCAGGTGTATATATCATATAAATTTTCAATAAAAAAACCATTAAATAAATAAATCATTCAAAGCATAAGTTTTCTATTTTAAATATTTAATCCATCTAATCAGGGGGACATAGGATTCTGTGAAAAATTTGAGCAAGTTCTATATGTTTCTCCAGAGATTCAACACCATCCGATAGGATGTAAGCATAAATACAACCTGCGGCACTAAACCATTTTTCTGCATATTTTCGGTTAAAACAGCAACTGGACGACGTCAGCTCAGCCAGAGAGAGTAAAAACGTATCTGGCTGATAGTTATTAATTAGGCTTTCTGTATAACCTGGAGTCATTATTAATCTGGTAAACCGACATGTTGGTCGGTGTAAAATATCGTAGATTACACCATGAGCTTATATGAATTAAGTCATCGAAGGTATGCCCTCAACATCTTATAAGATGAAAGACTGTTAAGTCCGTTTTTTCATATCAAAACAAAGCTGTTATATGGATCTTCAGATGACCATACAGTGAAACCTAATCACGTAATTACGCCATGAATGTGATCATTGCATCATTAGGTTTCCAATAGTTGCGTAACATCATTCACTTTTAACATTATCAGATGCAGTGAAAGCAACATCTATCTATTATCTCCTCTCTTTAAGCTGTCACCTTTCGATTCGAGGAGGCGATGTCTCAGATGACACATACTCATTCTTTACCAAAGCTTCAACGCTGTCGATAAATCTTGAGGAATTCTTTCAAACGCGATCATGATATAAAGGTCTAAATTCCTGCACCTGGGCCAATTGGAATACCTCTGGTAAGTATAGTTTGCTTTCCATTTTCGACTTTTAACGAAGAAAATGTAATATAGACACATCGTTGGGTATAATACGAAAGGTCCTCGAAAAGAGGACATTCGTAAGGAGCAGAAATGAGAGGTCACTCAATATACCAACACAAGCGAAAAACTGTCTTACTAGACGAAATTCGATGTATAACAGATCTAAGGTATGAAAGATTCTTTCCTTTTCAACCATCAGAAGAAAAAGTAACAAGAAATACAACTGCACGAACGAACCATATCAGTCAAAAGGGGTATATATTCTCGTTAAACAAACAACAACACAAGCGAAAATACACATAGTACAAAAATAGAGTTCTTTTATATTACAATAACCAAACGAATATATGCTAACGTAACTTGTTTTTTTCACATTAAATTAAAGCTAACATATGCAATTATACCAGAGCTCAAGAATATAATGTACAATAAATCTTTAAGAGCCACTTGAAAAAGATGATTTATCGTTTGCAATAGCAAAGTTCCTATTTAGCTTACAGCTGTTAAAGTACCCTTAGCACAGCATACAAAACCGTAACCTAATGTTCACCACTTTTCAGGCATATTCTAACATATTGTTAATTTTACATTTAACAACTGATTTTACGTAGCATTTAGAGTATCATTTCGGATAAACCAACGCACAAAAATGAGTTCTTTTATACTAACCAATCGAATATATGCTAACATAACAAAGGTTTTCCAATAATTAATAGAAAGTAACCATACGCATCATATGACTTTAAGAAAATAATGTACAGACGGTATCACTAAACACAACTTAAGCAGCGAATAAGGGTTAACATTAACAAAAGTTTCCAACACTTAACACCTGTAAAGTAACTCACATTGCATACAGGCGCACAAATCGTAACCTATTCATACTCATTTTCCAAAACCACTATATTCTAACATATTATGCGTTTAATTTTAATTGACGCGGTATATTTAACAAAGGATTTAGTCTAAGTGCTTGTCCAATATCATACAGGACCCGAACGAAAAACTGTAAACATAAGGCAAAGTTTTATCCAAACATAACACAAAAATAAGTTCTTTATATAACTAAACATCGAATATATGCTGACGTAACCAAGTTTTTTTAACATTTAATAAAGCAACATAACATAACCTGAACTAAGAATATAATGTACAACGACAAACCTAACACACCCAACGAACGAATAAACCACTAACATTAACCAACCTTCCGCGATTAACAACAGTAAAGTATAAAGTCCATAACACTTCGTACAAAACGTAAACCTAATTCACACTTTTCAAGCATATCTCCTCAAGAGCATAATCACAGGTTTAGTTTTTTACAATTAACAATCGGTAAACCAATTTAACAAACGTTTTTAGCCTAAACCTGGTCTACTCATCATACTGTACAAAGAATATAATGCAGACGATAAACAAATTTTTGTTTTACAATCAACTTTCGTACATATATACAAAAAAAATTAACATCATAACATCGTCTAAATATCATATCCCCAACGAATAATTGCAAACATAAACAAAGTTTTAACCAAACATAACAAAAATCACAAAATTTTATCCTGACATAGCATAAAAAAGTTCTTTGATAAAATATCACAGTAAAGCGAAATAGTTTACTGATTTTAAATGCAGTAATTCAGTAATCGAAGTAAGATACAAACTACTCTCATGTGTCTCTGCACAGTCCCCTAGCGGCCATTCCCACCTGGCTGCTGTGATTCTAGTTAAACCTACTGATTACAATAGTCCATCATTTCGAGTATCATTTTGGATGAAACATAACAAAAATAAGTTTCTTTATATGACTGACCCACGAATAATATGATTAACCAAGCAAAGTAGTTTAGCATCAATAAAGCTAACAATATCATAAGAAACGCAGGAGGGCTAGAAATAAGAATATAACGCACAATGCAAAACCTAACATACCTCGCTCGCGTGTGAATAATCAGCTAAGATCCTGAAAAAATTCCCTAACTTTTTAAAGGTAAAAGGTGGCTAAACAGGCCCTCATACAATACTGATATGTTCCCAATCTTTTCCGCTCATATCATTGGCAACCGGTTAAGAGAGCATATTATCCCAACAAAAGGTCGCTTAACAACAGTGACCAATTATCAAAGAATAACCACATACTTAGAACTATGAATTGACACTACCTTCATCGAAAGTGTCACTCGTTTTCGAGTATAACATCATTCATTTGAACTATGAATTAACGTAGACATTAGCAAAATATCACTAAGCACAAAATAACATCTACTTCCACAAAAACTTAACCTATCTCACGTTCTAACACATCATACGTCAGTTAACACAGTATATCTTACAAAAAACTAATCATTTTCTCTAACAAATCAGTGTTAATTTCCACATTGTCATAGTACTATTTAACATAAGTAACCTAACTTACGAATAAATAGTTTTCACCTGTGATTTCAAAAAAAAAATAAAAAATGCCTTTTAAATGATATATTACAACCTAGCTGTTCATACTAGTCCATCAGCTCATTAACAAGTTCTTTAAAGTTTTCAGCTTTGAAATTTTCCAGAAAACTACGCGCAAAATCTTAAGGAATTTTCATGCTATTTTTTCCAAGTCATTTAGCATTGATTCAAACTGTAAGTCTGTCTTTATATTGCTGATTTAAATTGATGGTATATTAATGCTAGTATTACTACTGCTATTTTTGATCGTGTTTTGAATTATGGTATATTTTTAGACTATCCTTTGGTGGTATTACCTGACATACTAGGTAATTCCTTCCTCCTATTAATTTCATTCGGAAGGGAATACTGTTTACACACCAATTCTACTCAAGAAAACGTTGATTGCTCTTATTATATATGTTCTCATTGGCTAGAATATGGCAATAATAATTCAAATATTACTCTGGCTTTCCTTCAAAATATTATATATACAAGGATAATATATTATATAAGTAACTTTGTCAGGTTTACTCTCCATTGCTTCTCTATTCTCTTAATCATTTTTGGTTAAAATATGCCTACATCTTTAACTTTTTTTATTCCTCTTATTTCTCTGCAACTCTGTTCTAATGGACGAGAGTGGTTTCTGAAAGCGCAATGGCATCTTGTCTCAGTGTTGCGCCGTCGACAGCCACTGACCGCGTGTACGGCGAGTCAGGGGAGCGCCATTGATTGGTCTTCCCTTATCTTGCCACATTTAAGCTAGAAGGGGCCGGTAGCGGCCATCGCGGATCCTCCCAGATATATGGCCCAGAAGTCTCAGGGGGGTTCTCTGAGAGACCTCCCCGGTTCAGGGGTGTGGTTTGTCCATAATGTTAAATAGGCTGTACTTAGTATGCCCACGATGGAGATGTCGTCTTGTCTGCTCACGCACCAAAAGGTTCTTATTAATACACATGCTACATATACCATATTGACGGTTTAACCAATGGGTATATATATATATCGATAAAAAACCTAAACACACACAAATACAAACTAGACCGGAGCAGTCAGTACAGATCCAGATCATAAAGTCATAAATTTTGTGGGTGATTCATCACTTGTAATATTTTGGAGAGGTTATCTTATTTATGGTTTATTAGTTATTTTCCTCCTTGGGGTTGTACCTTAAATCAAGTTTGTGTTTTGGGTCCGTTTATGAGTATCCCGTTCCCCCAAAGTCCACTCCCTGATACTTATTCCAATAGGTCCTTATAATCCTTATTTCCTTCCTCCTTATATTTCACATACCTTTGGGACTATAATAATGAGTTGATACCTCACCTATTTTTCTAAACTTTTGCATACTTACACGTCTTCCCGTTTTGTAGTTAATTTATAAATAAACTCCTTGTTTGGTATCAGATTTTTTATATGAGTTTTCCTTTTTCAATTTTATATTCTTAGCCTAGGTTCCATTTTTTCGCCACATGAATAATTATAATGGATAGTGATACTTATGCCATCAATAGATCACATTGTACTTCAATTTATAAAAATAATATTGCAGGGGGTTTATATTTCTAGAGATCATTAGATGTATCAATATTATATAAATAATATATAAATTAAATATAATAATATATATAATTATAATTAAAAATTAATAATAATAATTATTAGTGATACGGATAACTGATGTATTAAAATTTAACCAGATAAATTAAATATTAGCAGATTAACTAATACATTAAAATTAGTATTTATTTATTCAATAATAGAGGAATAAATCATCATATTGATTAATGCCCTTCAAATTCAAATGTTTATTGTGTAGCAAGGGAATATTTATGGCTTCAAGATATTGTTTAAATACTTGAGAAGTGTCGATTGAATTGAAGGTTAGATAAAATTTACCTTTTCTATGTCACTATTGACGAGCTTATTATAATTATATAAAGAATATAAGATTTTATTTATTATTTATATCTGAAAATAATGAATTAACAGGTTAGTACTAATGCAATATTATTTGCTATGATAAAGAAGCGTCAGCGGAAAGTTTCACTTCGCTGCCTTTATAGAAAAAGAATTAAAAAATATCAATGGAACGGGCTCCAGCACGCTAGCTCTCGCTTAACTCTCATCTATTTTTCCTTAAATATCTTTTCGATGTGATCTAATTGACCATCTTTCGCTCGAAGTGCTAAGTACTCTTTTCGGATACCCGTAATTCCTAAAGTAAGTTTCATGATTCCTCTGAGTATCGAGATACAATTATAATCTTAACATATTCCGGTAACTTCCCCCCCCCCTCTTACCCACTTATCTCCCTAGGTCTTGGGGGTTCCCTATGCGGTATTCTAACTCACCTTACTCCCTCTTTGACTCAACTATACTCTTCCCCGCATATTCTTCTACCTAAATGATGTCCCTCACTTATACCTATATATTATAAATAATATATATATATATCTAATCTGGCTTGCATTCTATCTTATATTTAATTAAAGGCCTTTTCACTCTCAACCTCCTCCTATCTATTATAATTCTTTATATTGAGCTTCCTATTTTATCAGGTCTCTTGTGAATATCTCCACTTACTACTGCTTTAACTCGCATAACTGTGATCTCCACTACAGACTTAGTAATTCTTATTATATCCTCTAGCTGTCGATCGTATAACATGTTATTTTTCTGTACCATATAAGATAAGAGATCTGTGTTATAATATACATTCCCCTTCTATAGAATATAAACTTTTTTCATTACCATCATTTGTCTATTACTTTTCAGTACGGTGGTATACACTGTACTTCTTTACAGATACCCCACATATCTTATCGTAGATCTATTTTCCTCTTTGTGATGATATCTAACTGATATACATATTCCTCCCTTCATCTCTTCCAAATATTACTTATACCATCTCTAAAAGTATTAATTTACATTTCTACCACCATCTTTATTCTCAGTCCGTTTACTCCACCTCCACTCTATACACTTCCATCTCTCATTCTTCTCTTAATGACCTCTACATGTAATCTATATATTTGACTTCTATCTGATGTATATATTCATAATAGTCCAGAACCGTGGCTATCCGATCTATATATAAGTCCTAATTATCGTGCAAAACACATGTCACCTTACACCTTTATGCTGTCGTACTGTTCCTATTCTCCCTCTTCACTCCAGCAGGCCAAGTCATCAGCGTATGCCAGAAAATATCACTGTTCACGATATATCTTTCTATCTATATAATCCCTTCTTATTACAAATTATTTCAGTTTGTTATAAATCTGCATACATAGATATATCGCAAGATTAAACTCGAGCATTTGACCATTTTGGTGTTAATAACAAATTGGTGAGAGATATCATTCTCTTATCGCATTTAAAAGTGTACTGCCACGTCTTCTCTCCACTTCAAAGAGTTCATTTCCTAAATTAGTCATGCATAATATATACATTGATTGTTCTTTATAAAGTTCATTCACCAAGTTTTTACTATCTTCAAATCGAATGCAAGACGATCACATAGGTGGGCTCTCTCTATGGCGCTTTAATTTTGTCCTTGTTATACTCTCGCACCAACAGTCTTCCAGTTAACCTTTCTTTAATAAACTCTGAGCTACTCAACTTCGCAATGAGACCTCTCATCAGCCATATTGGTCATCTTATTTAATAGAGAAATATTCAAATGGTGCTTCTCCTACAGCGAACATTCAATGAAATGCGATATATGAAGTACTGTGCAACTCACTCGGATCTACATAAATAATAGTCTATCCTAACGATCTTGATTTGCGTTAAACTGTATATTTCTATCAAAGAAGGGAGAACGCAAGGCGGTAATAAACCACACGCAATTCGTGATGTCTTATTCTTCTGTCTCTTTTTTAAGAATTGTTCGGTGTTTAATTTCTTACCGTTAAAGACAATGTGGGCTCTTTGACACGCAGTTCCTGAATTCTGTAAACTACTTGGGGTCTCCTTCTATATTATAACGGACTAATTTCTCATTCCTGTTGCTTTCTGCTATATGATAACTTTATATTTTCATATTGAATGGTCTTTGATTGGCCAAAAATTTGGTTCCAGTGACCAAAACAACGATATATTACAATTGTCCGCCTTTATTCGTCTTTTGAGATTTTTATTTTTTAATATATTTTACAGGTTCTAGCCGTTATATCTACTCTTATTATTATGAGTTGGAAATTATTATTAATTTATGGATACTTTTTGATTATTGGCTCCTCACCTTTTTACTAGTATAGGAGGAATGTTTTGTTTCGGAAATTTGATGCTCGATTCCCAACACTCATTAATTTAAACCTAAGCCATTTTTCAGGAAATTTTAGCACTGAACTGTCTATTATTTACATTATAGTGAGTTATTTACCAACCATTTCATCCCGGTGCCTATTTACCCTTCTTTCAATAGGGTCTCAAGAGCCACCT
>JABUQX010078062.1:42500-50000 GCA_015478945.1 Trachelipus rathkii
TCCTTCTTTCTGCCGTCCCATGTCTCTACCTGTCATTACTCATGATCGAGTGCATGAGATCCTGAGATCTATACGGAAGTTAGGAAGGATAGTGACCAGGTTGGCATTCCTCCCTGTGTTTTGAAGGAGTCTGCTTCTGTGCCGGCGCCTCTCTCCGTTCAACTCTACTCTCTATGCCTTAATACTAATACTTTTCTTCAGTGTTGGAAGCGCGCATATGTTCAGTCGATCCCGAAAAAGGGTAGCCGCTCTGATACTTCTTAACTATCGACCTATGCCTCTAACTAGTATCATGTCTAAAATCTTTGAAACTCTCCTTAACTCTCATTTCTTGGACCATCTGGAATCTCATTCCCTTCTTTCAGATCATCAGTATGGCTTTCGATGCTCAAGGTCAAATGGGGACAAATTTACTTATCTCACTGATTTATGGGTCTTCTACCCTTAGAGCCTATGGGGAGTCTTTTGGCTGGGCATGGCAGGCGTCGCTACTCGATAAGCTACCTTCTTTTGGGTTTCCTCTCTCTCTTTGCTTACTCATGTCTAGTTTTTTTCAGATTTTTCCATTTTAACTCTAGTTGATGAAGCCACCTCTTCCTCGTTTCATGTTAATTGTGATGTTCCTCAAGGTTCTGCTCTATCTCCAACTTTACTCTTACTTTTCATCAACAATCTTCTTAGCTGCACTTCTAACTCTGTTCATTCTTATGCCGATGACTCAACTCTCCATTTTTCTATTCATTTCAAATCTGCTCCCTCATTTGCATTTAGAGTTGTCCCTCGTCTTCAGCCTTCCGATTCAATTCCTGCCGATCTGGTGAGATTTCTCTGTGGGGTCACAACAATCTTGTGAAATTGAACTCTTTTTTTTTTTTAAACTCAACTTCACATCTCCCTCTCAAACACACCTCCCAACTTTCTTATCTCCTTTGACGATTCTAACGTCTTACCTATGAACAACATAAACATTCTTGGACTGAACATAAAAAACAAATTGTCTTCGAAACATCGTATCACAGTGATTTCCTTCTGCTCAGTTATTCCAGTATATAAGGATCTTATCCGCCCTTGTTTGGAGTAGTCTTCTCACATTTGGCGTGGTTATGGCTTCACCCTTCTTTTGGATAGGGTTGAGGAAAAGGCTAAGAGGCTAATAAACTGTCTTACTTTCAAACTCCCTTGACCCTCTTTACCTGTGACGTGACATTAGCGCACTATCACTATTCTATAAATATTACAACGACAGGCTCGATGGAGTTGACCTCTCGCATTCCTACTCCGCTGCGTCGCCCACGTAGCACAAGCGGTGCCTTGCTCTTACATAAATATTGTGTGAGCATATGAAACTCTAGGCTCGGTCTTTGCAGTTCCTCCTTCATTCCAGACAAATATGTTCTGTGAAACTCTTTTCCTTCATATGTTTTCCTTGATGTGTTCAATCTTTCTCTCTTTAAAACCCACGTCTTTGCCCACCTGAGGGAATTGCGTTAGGTATGGGATTGGGTGGGCTTTCTTACCTTTTGTTTTTTGCCCCCACCTTTGAGGCCCTCCTCGTGAGAGGTGGTAATTTATATATATATATATATATATATATATATATATATATCTCGAGTTATATATATATATAGCACTGCTGCTGCTATATATTAAATATATATATATATATTATATAACAATATAATTTCATATATATATATATATATATATATATATATATATATGCTCGAGTTAAGAGATTCATTTTATGCTGCAAAACTGAAAAATCACTGTTTTCTTCAGACAATGTATGTATGAATGAACTTATATATTTACGTATTTAAGCATATATGAAAATACGTATGCATTTATGTAGGTTTGCTTGCTAGTGTGCATGTGAGATTAGCTTTGATGTAATACAGACATAATCCTCTTGGGAACGGAAAATTTTATTGACGTCCAATTTATCTCCGACTTCCTCTCTCTCTCTCTCTCTCTCTCTCTCTCTCTCTCTCTCTCTCTCTCTCTCTCTCTCTCTCTCTCACACACACACACACACACACACAAACATACACACACACACACACACACACACATATATATATATATATATATATATATATAACTCCATACTACATAAAGATAAAAATATACAACTGCTGGTTATCTACTATATATATATATATATATATATATATATATATATCAAGGGTCAATTCCAGTAACTTTTTACTACTCAGGCTATATATATATATATATATATATATATATATATATATATATATATATATATATATATATACTCTCTTTACTATATATATATATATATATATGCAAAAGTCCAGTTTTTGTTCAGGACAATTTTGGAGAAATTGGTGACTCAGTAGACTTGAGTCGTTATATGATTACATGAGAAGATTGACTCAGTCACGGCGCTTTATATATATATATATATATATATATATATATATATATATATATATATATATATATATATATATATATATATATATATATATATATATATATATATATACTTACTTACTTACTTCTGCCCCTGGCCTACCTTAACTGGAGGGCCACATAGCCTCCAGGAAGCAGGCTGCCGCCACTGGGCGATTCCACAGGTCGAGAAAAGAAGATATAGAGAAGTCGGCGTGATGGGGGCGTCGAGGCTGAAGCACCCAGGAGGTGCTCTATTGTGTCTTAGGAATTGTGACATCTGGTGCAGATGTGGGAGGACATTGTCTGGATTTGAATCTATATTTATAATGCATGAGTTTTGGGTGGTGACCTGATCTGCTCCGGGCGAGGTTGGTTTGGCCTCTTCTGGACAGCGTTTCTTCTCTAGGGGAAAGTTTTGGGGAGGGGGTGTTTAGTAATTTGTTATTTGAGCGGTTTTGTAGGTATGTGTTGGTTAGATGTGTATGGATATGTGTAATCCATGACCTATTGGAAGAGGGGAGGAGGATTATGTTGTAAGTGTCGTAATAAAATGGATCTGCTGGTGAAGAGGGGGGTTTTTAGTCTTTGTCGGGGTTGGGGGGTTGGAGAATTTGGTGACAAGGGTGGGATGGATTACGGGTTTTCTTAGAATTGACTCCCCACCATCTCCAGGTGTGTGAGATGGAGGTGGGGAGGATGGAAGTTTCGTCGTGTAAATTGGATTGGGGTGGTTTTTGTGCAACCTGTGATAATTCTGAGAGCTGTTTTGTTGTAATTTATTTGTGTTTGATTTTGAGTCTGGGAACCATGCTAGTGAGGTATAGTTTAGATTTGTTCTAGGAGTTGTTTATAAGTAGTGGTGAATGTGTTTTTTCTGTCGTTGTGTTGAGAAAGGGTTCGGAGGGTGTTTAGATTTTCGTTGGGTTGAGGAAGTAATTTGTTCGATGTTGAGGGAGAACGTCTGTGAGTGCATAGGTAAGTCCTAATATTTTTGGGGTTATGTTTAATAGAAGGAGGTTGTTGCTCAGGGTAATTATAAGATGGAGGAGGATTGGTGACGGTCAGTAGTTAAAAAAAGTGGGATGAAGGAGGATTTAAGGGGGATGCTGTCATTCTGTTGGAAATTAACCAATTTTTTAATAAATGTAGATATTCTTGGGTATGTTTTGTGGCTATGTTTACGTCTGGATGTTGGGAAATAAGACTGATGTCGTATGCGTAAGTAATAAGTTTGGTGGATTGGTGGTGGGTTGGGGTGGAGTAAATCTGCAGTGAAATATATATATATATATATATATATATATATATATATATATATATATATATATATATATATATATATACCTATACTGGTATATATATATATATAATATCATTTCAGTAGTACGTATGTTATATATATATATTATTTTAATCACAAGGTTAAGGAAGAAATAAGAAATATAAACCGTGTAACTTAATCTATGAGAATTAAACAAACTTATCCTAACCTGGACTTAGAGGCCATGTAAGTTATCTTTAGTCGACTTACACGGCCTCATGATAGTTATGTTAATTTGTTAGATTGACTTCAAATCATTGTATTATTGTCTTGAAATTTTAGATTTACTTTTGTTGACTAGTCTAGGTTAGGATAGGTTCAGTTAATTCTGTTATATTGACTTATACGGCGTTTATTATTTTAATCTTGTAATTTTCACATTATTTAATATATTAAATACATAAATAATTATAAAAATAAAAATAAATTTAAATACCTCTATAAGCATATATTACTTTGCGTCGCAAATAGGCTTGTGACTGATTTGACATTGAGCGACCTTCACGGCGACTCACCATATACCGATTTTCACGGCAGCGACTCGAGTGACTCGATCATGCATTTCTCAAAATGAGTCCTGAACAGAAACTGGACTTTTACCTTATATATATATATATATATATATATATATATATATATATATATATATATATATATATATATATATATATATATATATATATATATATATATATATATATATATCACTTATATATATATATATAATAATAAACTTAAATGAGTCGGACCTTATTTATTCATAAATTCCAGTCGCCTTGGCTTAAGAGCAAATTCTTCCAAAACTTTTCGTTTAATTCTTGTTTTTAATAAGTCGTTTTTTTTTTTAGCTCAATTATTATTATTTCCTTTTCGACTGATATTCTGGCTAGAGACGAGAGCTGTTCTTGAGTCATACTACTTCTTAAAAATGATTTAATACGATCCAGAACAGAAAAAGTTCTTTCAGTTGAAACGGATATTACTGGTATTGTTGTTAGTAGAAGTTTAAGTAATTTTGTATACTTTGGGGAAAGCAATCAGTTGTCCAAGTTTATGAAATAGTTCAAAAAGAACATTTCCGATTTGCATTTCTTGAAGTCACCATCGAAATAAATATACTTAAGCTCGCAAATTAGTGTTTAATAATCAATCAAATTTGGATATTTCGATCGCAGTGCATTAAATTTTACAATTGAAAGTTTGCTGACGTCGTTCAGGTCGAAGAAAGAAAACTCTTGAATGTTGGAATATCTTTTTCCACTAGACCAGCTAATTTATTGTCCATTATTTCAAAGTAAATTGCTATATAGTTTACTGGATATTTTTTTGTTCTTGTACTATGGGAAGAATGAGAAGTTTCCTCCTCAATGTTACTCCGTGTTTCCTGGAAATTTTGTTCATACTCTTCATCAAGTCGTTTGTTCCTAATAAACACCGTGAAATCCGATAACTTTTGGTGCGCAAATAACATATTCAGCTGTCTACACTTTAAGATTTCAAACAATTTTTCTGCATGAGAGAAAATATTGTCAAAACTGTTAACAAAAAACATGAAACCAAAATCATATAATTTTGTAAGTAAATTATCAGCTTCATTAAAGGTATCTTCATCCCATTTAATACAGTTATCTAAAATGATCTGTAGTGCTTTTTTCAAAGCATCTCTACGTCTTTTAATCGTTGAAATTGTTTTTGATCTATAACACCATCTTGTTTCGCATAAACTGGGTATACTAATATTAAACTCACAGAAAATAGCTTTCCTTTTTGTACTTAACGTAAATTTACTAAATGTACGCAAATTAGAGAAAAATATTTTAACCCCTGCTATTTTCTCTGAGAGTTTGCTTTTTGGGCATAGCAGTGAATGAGTCATATTTAAAAAACTTTGAACGCATTTTGCCTGAACGCCATTCAATTCGCCAGCCATAGCAACAGCACCGTCATAAGTCTGTCAGACTAATTTATTTTTGGCAACTGGATATGATTCTAAGACACTTTCAATAATATAATATCGGCTAATTTTGAAGAACTTCTATCTTCACTAACATCATAAAAACCAATAAACCTTTCCTCGATAATATGTTGTGCAACTTACCTTATTACCAGGGTTGGGGATATATATATATTTATATATATATATATATATATATATAAACCTATATTTCTATATTTTTTAACCTTATATATATAGCATATATATATATATACCTAACAACTTAACTGCTGCTATATATAATTATATTATATGTCATAATTTTCGATTTTTTTTATTTTTTTTATTTTTTAGACACAAATTGCTTTTTTAAATTATTTTTTTTTTATAATTAGTAATTAATTCTAATTATTATCAAAGTTTAACCTATAAACTTTGTTATTACCTAATTAATAATTTTAGTAAATATTATTATTTAGTTTAAGTTATTTAAATTATATATATACTGTATAAATTCTGAGTGCTCTATTTTTTTTTATTTTATTAAAAGTAATTTGAAACTATATTGATGAATTTATATAGATGAAATATACTTATTAATTAGGTAGTAATTAGTATTAATTAGTAATTTAGAAAAAAAGAAAAAAGAATTTGCCTAAAGAACCAAATAAATCATGATTAAAAAAAATCACGTAAAAAAATCAGTTGATTTAAATCATTTGATTTTTTTCGTGCCAACCCTGCGTATTACTATAGATAACCGTGCGTGTGCACCACAGTCTGTTGTTTCATCTGCTTGTACAGATATATGGGGGGCCTTCTCAATCTCATTTTAAATTACGATGCCAACAACAGTATCAATAGCGAATATTATGTCATTCTGAATAGTACTAGAGACTCCTGTTAAATGATTTGAATTTTCTTTAGCTGATAATCTTGATGCAAAAGAACTGTCCATTTTTGCAAAGTAGCGTAACAGCTCCCGATAATTTCCTTTATTTAAACTATTACTTCCTTCGTCGTCACCCCTAGTGGTAACTCTTGCTTACAGAGATATAAAACAGCAGGGATGGCAATTTTTGTGATTTTTTTGATTTTTTTTAAAAAAATCAATTTGTGATTTTTTTTATTTTTTTTATTTTTTTCTATTTTTTTAATGTCACGCGATATATAATTTGTAACTCACAAATTGATATTTTTAAAAAAAATCAAAAAAATCACCAAAATTGCCATCCCTGTAAAACAGCATTAATTAATCGATCTAGGTAATCTCTATTTTCTTTTACAAGCTTGTTATGATTGTCTTTCTCTATCTGAACTGATCCGTTGATGGCATATTCGATATTGATATCATCAAAAGACTTTAGGCACTTATAGCTTTGCAAATGGCCGTAAGACTTGGCATGATACTTTGAATCCCTTAATATATTTCTAAATTCAATAACCTGCATCAGTCCATGACTTGCCTATCTTTGGCTGGAATAGCAAACAAGGCTAGCAATAAAGTTTTTCATTATAAATACTGCCACAAAGACAGTCAATTTTCTTGTACCAGCTGTCATAAAATGCTTTGCTTCCTACTTTACACATTAATATTGGTAATGGCCAAACATATTTTAAAATCTGCTTTTTTTCAGAGATATTTCTTCTGCCAAAGGGCCTTTGTTTTAAATTAAAAATAATGTAATCGTTTTGGTTGTTCATTTTGGACCACAATATAAATTTTCACAAAGAATAATTATAAGCACAATATAAATTTTCACAACAAATAACAAACCACAATATAAATTGTAAATTAAATTTTACATAACTAAGGGAATGG